>JACDRQ010000155.1:0-130371 GCA_013841215.1 Hycleus cichorii
TTGCCAAGTTATGAGGGAAAATATAAAAAAATAACTGTAAAAAATGCTAAAAAACATGCTTCTATATTTCCTTTTGTAACTCCAAACTACATCCGAATTTCAAAAAATCAAATACGTGTTTCCCTCCCTCTTGAACTGCCCTTTCAAATACCGTTTAGAACATTGAAATCCGTTGGAAAATAAAAAAGTTATCCTGTTTACTTTTTACTAGTGAAGGTCCTTAAAATCTAAACGTGTTAAATGGGAGTATTCCAAAATTGGGAAATTCTCGAAGGATTGATTAAAATATCGAATTGTTTAAATTATAAAATTTCTGTTGTTCCGATTCTGCTGAAAGAGCTGCATTAATATCGAAATTAGCAAATTATCAAATTTGTCGCACTTCTGTATTATCTTGTCCGCTTTATTCATAAATATAAACTGATATGTAAATTTAATGTGCTGGATTAAATCGGATGTAGATAGAGGCGCAAGCCTGATAAATTACCTGTTTAACACCGGATTTTTTCAACGATAATCTACAAAAAAAACCCTCAATAGTTTGATTAAATTTAGCTTAATATTTTCGCAACACTCGTATAAATACCGAACGGATGATGAAGCCTTTAAACAACTCGCAATCTAATTGATTTTCTTATTTCTATTCTATAAATACGATCGAATATAATTGGAATTTAAAGTGTACAAGTTCCTATAATAGACCCTCGGTTCTTATCTTATGATTTACTAGATTAATATCGTTGGAAATTGCAAGATTTCCAGATTGAAGAATCACTTATACAATACTGCAAATCTACATAGAGTCAATAAAGATGCTAGTCTTGTGATTTATATCGAGTTCGGGTTCATATCATCGCGAATATTAGCGAATTTATACAGTATTGGACTGGGCAATTATGGCCCCGATGGTGCTTCAAATATCCGGTTTCTCGTTTTATTTCCAAATAGACTCTAATGACCGAAACGGAATTAGAAATGCAATTTTCCAAAAAACTCTTAAATGCTCCTTGGAATTCTCTAATGCTATTTTAATTATCTCCACAAACAAGCGAGTAATCGATTATTAAATACTAGCATTGTTTCAAGACTAAATCTTCAATTTTCGGGAATTTTCCGGAATATTGGCAAGTCGATTCCAAAATTTCTTGAAGATTTAGAAAGCACTTTCTATTTTCGATAAACACCATCAAAATCATTGATTAAGTTAGGAGGAAAAATATAGAAATATTGTAGAATTTTCCTCTATAACTCAAAATTCGATGGCAATTTTTCGAAATGATAAAAGTCCTTAAATCGACCTTGAAATGTTCTAATTTTTGCGATAATTCCAAAAACAAGCTAGTTATCGGCTAATTATCTTTCGCATTTAAATTTAGATTGAAAAGGCAAAGTCATGGGCCTCCGAATGGCGCTTGGCCTGGCCGCTAACCTAGCCGGGCCTGAATATTAGCGAATCTAGTTCACAATTAAAGATCTAAACGTGATAGGAATCATTGATTGAAATCATCCCCAAAATTGTTTTGTATAATTTCAAAAAGTTATTGATTTTCTTCAATTTTCGTTCAATTCAAACAAACTGAATGAAATATGTTTTTGTGCTTTGTTTTCGTAGGAATTAATCCAGATCCCAATCATTTTATGTGGCCTTTAGCACGACAGGTATTCGAAATTGCGCCCCACAATTAACTCTTCACATTCTCCACTATATTGGGGATAAAAGCGGCTTGATAAACTACGTTAGATTGAGATTATAATGGAATAGATAAGGAAGTGTTGAATTAGATTTGATGATTGTCATTTGTACGCCTTTGTTTCTATTGTTTGTAATTCAAATAGAATTGTTTTATTGTTTTTTTTTTTTTGAGGGATAGTTGATTTGAATTTTCTGCAACAATATCACGCTGTAGTTTCATCGAAAATTTTCCAGGGATCTAGTGTTGGTATAAGCCAGTTTTTCATCCCCCTGCATTTCTACAGATCAACCCTTAGAAATAGTAATAGTAGGCCACCACTACCACTACATGAAAACCACCCTGTTGACGTTTTGCGCTGGCGCATGTTATTCTCTCATCCACATACACACAAATGCACACACACATAGACAAACTCTCGGGCCGACCTCGCCTCTTCACCTTGTCGTTCCACCATCCGGCTAAACGAACCAGCCAACCGACCAGCCAGCCAGCCAGCCACCAGGCAGGCAGACAGACTCTTGTGTATTTGTTGTTCGGTCAATATTAAAATCGAATTGAACGTGTTTTCGAAAATTTTTAATCAAAACATCGAAACCAAGATAATTTTAGCGTTTTGGAACGGCTTGTATCGAAAGATTAGATTGTAGGTATTGGAAAAATTCGAAAATACTGGTACAGTGACGTCTACATGTGTGGAATTGTGTTTAAATCTGGAATAAAGGCGAAACTACAACCGAAGGTATGATCCACAACCCTTAGAAATTAAAAAAAATAATTACCGATACTTGTGATTTATTTGCCGGATAATTGCAATTTCGTGTGGGCTTTTAGAATAATTCCTTTTTTTCTAAATTGAATTAACACCACACAATGGAGTGTTTTTTAAATATTCATTAGATTATAAAGGATTACACATTTGGGAAAATTACTATTCCGTTTTTTTCTGTAATATGTTTAAAAACACCCATAATTAACAATGTTTTGTTGTTGTTGAAGTTGAGGAAATAAGACCGGAAAGGTTCAAATTATCCAACTGTTAAAACACCAACTTCCCGTATTGTTCATTGATTTTTTTACCAAATTTAAAACGAATATTGAAGGGTTAATTGTTATTCAACTAGCAGTCTTTCAACGAATCAACAAACAGAAAAACCCACAATTACCAATCGGGATTTTACTTATATAACTTCGACTAACTTCTAATGAAACAATTTAAATTAAAAGTCGACAGTTTAACAGGGTTGCAGTCCAAATCCACCCACTAAATTAACTAAACTTAACTTAACTAGTTTGTCTTGAATCGATTCGGTAGTATTGTCTAGTTGTGGTGGACCTGTTCTATTTTCTTACTAAATTAATGGTCGGAATAATTAAAAATTTATAGGATTAGGGTGATTTTTGACGGTAATATTGGAAAATAGGTCATTCAAAACAATTAAAATGATTGATTTAATATAGACGTTGATTTAATTAAATTACGAGATTATCAAGATTGGTTTACTTTGCTTCCTGTCCTTCTTTTGCTACCCTTATTGTTGTAATCAAGTACCGAAACATTCGAATTAATTAAATTAATCACAACATTGTTTATTAGATGTTGGTGTAATTTAATAGTTACAACATCGATTATTGGATTTCTGTTTTCTTTTTTAAATTTTATTCGATATTTTCGAATCAAATGGCAACTCCAATTTGGAGTTTTATGGATTTTTGGATTTTTATCAACATTGTGTAAGAATCGAGCAAATACACAAATACCGGATAGGTCTTAAGGTCACTAGAGGATTAATTACGTTGAACATAGTTGAACATTGTGTCCCAATGGTATCGTTCCAGGTTACACACAAGCCTAATACTTTTGACCACAATTATTGTTAAAAGACTTGTTTTAACAGAAAATCTAAGCTTATTTTGTTCGTTTTTTTTTAATTAAAACTTCTTATAATTACTTGTAACAGCTATGCAGAATTTAGAGATGATATCCAATTGCCCGGATCACCATTCGCTATGCCCAAGGGAGTCGTACTTAAACGATTCCCTTGGGAGTCGTCAAAGTGGAATTCCAATCAAAAAAAGATCGAGAATAACCGAATTTATACGGTGATCATAACTTGGTTCGACGATAAATTAGGGTTGTTTCGAATTTTTCCAAAAATACTGCACGGTTTTTGATAATCGATATCTTGTTTGTTTGACGAGATATTGTAATTGATAAAGTAGCATTAGAAAGAGCTTCGTTTCGAATTCAGAGTTGCTGAGGATAATTTTGGAATAGAGGTTTCTTCAAAGTTTTTCCAAATTTTCCCCTACAATTTAGCAAATATCGATTTTTCATATGATCTTTTGAGAAATTCCGCTTGAATTCTGAGTTCCAAAGGAGAATCTTGCAGTATATTTTTCCATATAACTTAGCCAATATAGTCGATTTTTCATTGATTTTCTCACAGTTTATAGCAAATTGAAAGAGCTTTCCACATCTGCAAGATTGTTTGTTAGTTTTCCGGAAAATTTACGTAGATTTGAGAGCTTACAATACTTTTTCTTCGGTACGGTGTGTGAAAAATGCCGGTTTTTAATAATCGATATCTCCATTGTTTGATGATACATTGCAATGATTCAAGCAACATTAGAAAGAGCATTTTGATGAGTATTTCAAAGCGATTTGTTTTATAAAATTCGAATGAATCTTTAAGTTACAGACGTGTTTTTTGATTTTTTTTTTAATTCTCTATAATTTGACAAATATCAATTTTTCAGTGTTTTCTCCTGGTATTTAACAGATTGAAAACTCTTCAAATTTCCAAGGAATTTCCCAACAGGTTTTTTAATTTTCCTGGAGGGCCTATATTATATCTTTTTCTTCGATACGGTGTTTAAAAATGCCAGTTTTTAATAAACGATATCTCCCTTGTTTGATAATACATTACAACGAATTTAGTGGCATTAGAAAGAGCATTTTAAGGAAAATCAATTTCGTTAAAAAAATTCGATTTCTGAGTTACAGAAAACAAGCTTGGAGCTTTTTTTTTATTTTTTTACATTTTTTCCTACAATTTAGCCTACCTTATCGATCTTTCAATGATTTTCTCACAATTTATAGCAAATTGAACGTGCTTTCCTGATGATTCGAAAAAATTTTAGGTGTCTGTTAGTTTTTCGGAAAATTAATTAATTTTTTAGTTTCTATTTATGTTTTCGCTTCTGTTTTTGATATGTTCCATAACAATATATAAATCATCATCAATTCAAATTTATGTTCGATTTTTGTTTTCCAACATTCAATTATTGAATTTAAACAATTCAGATTAAAATTGAATATCAAAATTAAACCAAATAACATTCCATTCCTTTGTGTTATTTTTCGTCATTATTATTAACATTATCATTACTATTACCATCAATCTAAATTAATAATAATTATTTAAAACGTGAGTTGATTATCATTCAGTCACTGTTGTTGGAACAACATTAATCTTGTTTTACGTTGGACGAGAAAAAAGGGAATTAACATAGAAAAAATAAAGGAAACAGTAAAAACCGAGAGTTATTTTTCTTGAACGTACATCAGAACCGTTGAAAATCTCAATTGTTGATGATTGATGGCCGTCAGAATTGTCTTTTTTTTATCATCTCCCTCCTATCTACCGATAAGAAAATAATAAATCTTTGGAAATTTGCAGTAGAAAAACTGGCAACGATTGTCTGTGATTAATCGATTAAGCGATTAATAATCGTTTATCTCGTCCAATGTAAATCTGTTATAAACATCGAATAAATCTATAAAATCGCCAAATTGCGGTTTTAAGATTATAATATTGGAACATGCACGATTTTCGGCCAGTTGTTGTTATATCGTGTCCTGCAGCAATTTAAAGTTCTGCTTTACCATTGCTGCTGCAACGGCAGCAGTTACGATGTTGGTGTTAAATTATTTATTGTCTGTACTCTCGTATGTCATGTCTTTTTTATGATTTATTTTTAAAGTTTCAAAAGTTGTAAATCTTTTAGGCGAGATTTTCTCTACAATAACTTTGTATATTTTATTTTACACTAGAAATTTAAAAACAATTCAATAAAACTATGCGAATTTAAACGGAAATTAAATGAAAGTTTGCGTGTTCGAATATAATTTTGGATTTATAGCAATTTATAACAGTTGTAAGGTTAGAAAATCTATCAATTTAGGGAGTTTGGTTGTCAACCTATTTTTGAAGGGCGCGCAATTTAAAATTGTCATTTCTGTTAGATGAATTAAACCAACTATAAGAATTTAAACGGAAATTGAATAAAACTTGGCGTGATGAAGTATACTTTTGGATTTATAGCGAATATACTTGTGATATTCAATTTGTGCAATATTACCAATATATAAAAGTCTTTAATATTTTTTTAGTAAATAATTTGAAGAGGATAGTATTTCTATTCCTTAAATAGGAAATTTAAATTGCACACTCTCCAAAATAGTAGTTGAATATTAGAAAGTACGAATTTAGGGAATTTGGTTACCAAACTATTTTCTAAGAGCACGTAATGCAATAGTTTTAATTTGTGTCGGTCGAATCGAACATTTTTCCAGTATACGAATTTGAACGGAAATTAAATGAAAGTTTGCATGTTGGAATATAGTTTTGGATTTATAGCGAGTACGGTAATCTTCTAAAATTCAATCTGTCCAAAAACATCAATATACGAAAAGTTAATTTTTATAATTTATTGTAATTTTATTATAGGATTTTTACTCACCAAATTGTAAATTTTAAATTACGCACCCTCAAAAAAGTAGCGTGTTTTAATGCTATTGTTTGCATGAATTTCTAGTTTCAAAATCTCAATTTTCGAATATTTCGGGCAAACAAATTTGAATCTAAAATTACCAAAATATATAAGATACTTGTGTAAATATTTCAAAAATTCTGCAATATATTAGAGCAAACACTCGAATAAGACTGATGTAAATCAAATTTAAGGGCTAAAAATTTGGTGATAATTTAGGGAATTTGTTTACCAATCTAATTTTTGAATAACGCACACAATTTCTGTTGGTGGAATTGAAAATTTTGAATTCCTCAACTACCTCCATAAAGTTTAATTGACGTCTTTGGTGTGTGTGCAATATTTTAAACAATTCTTTAACTATTTGTACAAGTAAATATTTCTTTTATATATTTTGATAATTTTAAATTAAAATATATTTTATTGTACAAAATCACTGAATTTCCAACATTTGTGATATTCATGAAACTAGTTCGAAGTTAGTGCTGAAACTTGAATTTTCAGCTCCTATGATTTCCAACAATACTTGAATTGTCGTCTACTTTATCGAACAAACTCGATGGTGTTACTAATATTTGAAAATTGCTATAATTATCATTGAATATAACGGAAACTTTAACAAACGACAATTTTATTTAAATATATGTCGATTTAAATTAGGAAAAATGTAGAATCAATATCTTCTAACGTATACCATATTGAGATTGAAACGAATATTGTAGGGGAATCTATAAAAATATGTTACTTTTTTCTGCTTGTTTTTAATATAAATAATGATTGAGTTAGATTTGATGGTTTTGTCAATACGTTCATATATGGTGTATTTAGTAATTTACTAGAGATTAGGTTTGTCTAATGTTAATAAATGTCACTATCATCCGTTACATCAATAATTACAACATACGTCTATCTATCCATGCGGTAGTTGTAGTAATAGTAGTGGATTTATAGTGCTAAATGGACTCTATATGTCCAAACCGAGATTGCTAATGAATTGTAAATATTAACAGTTAATCGTGTTCCAAATTCTATATTTAATCTCAAAAAACAAACCAAATAAATACAAATAAATCAAATTAATGTAAATACAGATTAGGCTACTATTTAGAGATAAAAATGTGAATTTTGAATCAGAAATCTTCCAATTTTTGATAATTTTGTAATGAAATTGCTGAAAAATCGATGGTTTTAAACGAGAACACCTAAAAATGTTTGATTATCATTGTGGAATTCGTTAAAAACTGTAGATTTAGCTCTTTAAGGACAGAAATTATCAAAAAAAGATGAGTTAGCACTAGCGCATTCAAAATTTAGACTAATTCTATATTTAATATCGAAACAAACTAACCAAATAAATACAAATAAATCGAATATAAATACAATTTAGCGCTCTAATAAGACAAGTTTAAGGTAAAAATTACAATTTTGAATTGTAAATTTTCCAATTTTTGGGGATTTTGTAATTAAAAATCGATAATTTAAGACGAATACATCTAAAAATGTTCGATCACAGTAGTGGAATTTGTTAGAAACTGCACATTTAGCTCTAAGAACAGAAATTTTCGAAAAATACTAGAACTAGGTCTAGCACTACGTAAAATTTAGATTAAATTCGAGGAATTCAGCTCGAAATTCGATTTAAAATGGGTAACAAACAGCAAATAGTAATTTCTTCTAAAAATTGCTGTTAAACACTTGGGGTTGTAAACTGTTTTACCACTTTTTGTTGCACCACTGGATCCATATTTCTATTCAATTAATTCCTTTTAATAAATTTCTTGTAAAATAACCGTTTTTTCTCAAATTTCCATTAAATTGATTGAGATATAAAGATTTAGCACCCTAATTCTACTCTTTATGTACTTAAATTTCTACCCACAACTATAACAATAGCGTCGAAATTATCGCAATTTCTATTATTACGATTATTACCATTCTAATTCTGTTATCAACAAAATTATTTATTGATTATTACCGAACTTCTCCAACGAATTTCCGATTAAGATTATCGAGAAAACCTGAATAATTTCGTTATTATTATTATTATTGGTGGAATTTATATAGGTCGAGTTGTGTTTCATATGTATAAAAGTCGATAGATAAAAATGGTGGTGGTGAGTGATAGATAGGTCGGCAAGGGGGTTGTTTGTTTTTTTTTTCAGTCGTGTTCCAATTCAATAATCCTACCCTGCAATACTGAGAAATTGTTGTAAACTAGTAGTTTGTCCTTAAATTTAATTATCGTAATAATAATATGGTAACAAGGATAATTTAGGTGAAGGCTAGATAAACAGGAATAAATTCCCATGGAGTTACCATAATAATAATAACAATAACAAATATTCGAATCCGTATGGTTAAATATTTAGCCGACTAGACTATCTACGGTATTTAATAACAAGGCAATTTTCGAACTAGATGTTATTATAAAATGAATGGCTTTGTTTAGAGACGTTATTTTTTTAATGTATACGTGAGGTTGAATTTTATGATCGTTCATTTGCATTAATTTCGATTTTTTAGACTTCTCTAGTGATTTGTTTAAGGAAATAAAGCGGAAAAATCGATTTCCTATAAAGTTATTCGGTGATATTTTTTGTTAATTAACTAAAAGCTTGAGATATTGAGACAAGTGGTGGAATTTCAGCCATTCTCTCTATCACATCCATCAAATCTTTACTAAATCTAGAGATAGTGGAAGATTACCAGGGACGGGTCGTTTTTCAATTCAAAATTTGTTAAAAATTATAATTTTTGATAATCAAATTCAAGCCAAAATGGGCTACTTTAGAAGCCGTTTTACGAGTAATGAAAAAGTCTCGTTATCTTTTTTGTTTTCAAAATGTTTCAGTTCTGCTTATGGAATCTCCAAATAATCGTTGGCTTCGATTTCTTTGGTCCATTTTTGTAATCGTGTTATGATTATAGACTCTGGATTTGTTGGTAAATTGAGTTAAGAGTCGCCACTGGTTTCGGTGGTAATCATTTAAATTCAATTCCGTTTTGCTCGTTTCTGTCCTTGTTGAATTATTTAAATTACTAATACCCGATTGTAGCAATTGAATTATAATAGAATTGAATCAATGTAATTCACCGTGGATTGTATACATACATATATCTATATGGTATATCCTTTAAATCTGTGAAGTTTAAGATAAATGTGGCGCCATGTTGATCCGATAACAAAAACCAAAAAGCGGAATGTGAGTAGATGGGATAAAATGGTATTTCCGTTGAATTTTCCATGTAAGAAACGATTTTTTTTGTTGTTGTTTGGAGTACAATTTGATGTGTACAACGATATTTTAATTATAAATAAGTTTATAATTTAAATGAAGAGTAGAATATTTAGTGAATAGTGAAAAAATCATAGAATTTTTCGGTTAGATGCACATCTTCTATTAAAAGACACGTACTATTTCTTCTATAAAACACACAAATATTTTCCAACATTTCTCATACATATTCAAAATAGATTTCTATATCACCGAATTTATCGAGCTTAAAGTTCCAAATTTTCTTCGTTTCGTCTTACATTTGAAATTTCCACATTGCCAACAATGTATCTACCAACAATTTTCTCTCTTGTTGTCAAAAGATCAGTTTCAAATTATTGGAAATACGATATTGATTGAATTTATCAACAAGCATAAAGAATACGATATCTTGATTTTATATAAATTGTGGTTTTCGTTATTTTATACGATATTACGTCCAGAATAAAGGCTGGTTAAAATTATTTTCGATTACTGGCAATGTACAGGATGATTCAATTCCCAGTATTCAACGTTGCAAAATCAAAAGTTTAATTTTAGATCACAAACAGGATAAAATTCACCTCAAAATTAATTAAACTTTAACCAACAATCAACATATTGAACTAAAACAAACTTGAAATTTCTGATTTGTTTAATTTGTTATTGAAAGGTGATGATTTAAAAGGAGAACTTGAAAATGAGCTGCTCACATTGTCATTTATATCTGCGACTTCACAGAAAGTCGTAAACGATTGTTTAAACTAACAAAAATGAACGACAGGATAAATAGACGAGCTACTGCGCAGATTACAGCGCAAGTAGCCTATAAATGTCATTATAGAAACTTTCCTTAAAAAATATTCGACTCAATATAAGTTAAGCTACTTATTGTTAGAATCCAAATAGGAGTCTCTAGAGAAACACAAAGAATTGATCTAATTAATAGAAAATAAAATAAATTAACAAAATATCGTGCAGTAGTGGGATTATGAAATTGATAAGGATAATGAAAAAAAAGAAAGAGAGCGAAATTCTCTTTCCTTTAGAAAACGGTATGCAAGTGTCGGATAACTGCCGTCTTTATAGTAACTTTCCTTTGAAAATAGACGACTAAAGATATTTAGGATTCAAATCAATTATTTATGACCAAGTTCATCGAGAAACTCGTAAAGAATCGATGCAATTAATAAAAAATGAATTAAACAGGATAAATTAATGAGCTTCTGCGCAGATTACAGCGCAACTATCCTATAATTCTTCGTATTTTCGTACTTTCTTTTGAAATTAGACGCTTATTATTGTAACCGTGAATCATCCTGTATACATTTTGTACTTGTTCAGTTTTCATTAATTCTCATCGAAAAACCAACCGCAAACATTATAATTCTTGATTTACATTCCAATCAACGATGAAAACTTTATCATCTGTCGCTTTCTGTTTTATTGATATTTATTTATTTAAAAAACACAAAAATTTGATATTCACCGTGAATAGAAAATTGATTTGCACTATGTATAAAAACCGGATTGAATTTTTTATAAATTAAGACCGAAATTGTATGTGTTTGTCTGTATTTTGTCACCTGAATTGAATTCTACATGACTCACGTTACACGCCTTTTTTCCAAATTTGAATAATAAATAAACCAAATACATACGACACAAATACGTGCAAGTTGATCAATTTTTCGGTTTTTCGAGCATTTCGTCGTTGTTTATTCTATAATTTGCTATTGTTTTCTAATTTTAATTGAACTAAATAATTAAATTGGAATAATGAGGGATTTTTTAGGGCGGGATCGGGATTTTAAGCGATCCTGAGCTTGTAAATTTTAACGAATCAATCAATGATAGAAATTGAAAGTGAACGAAACAGGATAAATAAACGAACTGCGCAAGTATCCTACACTTATCGCTATTGTAGTGAATTTCTTTTGATAATAAACGACTTTTTTTATAAATTAACCTAGAATTCAAAAGGACATTGGCGCGCGTTTTTAGAGAAACGAACTACTGCGCAGATTACAGCGCAAATATTCTAAAACTGTCATCCATGAAGGAATTTCTCGATTTTTCGGGCATTTTATCGTTTTTGAGTCCAAAATTTTGCTACCACCTTCTAATTTTAATGACACGAAATAAGGTTGAAGTTGCGATTGATTTTGCACTCTGAATCTGTACATTTTAACGAATCAATTAATGATGAAGATGGTTTTATCGGTGTGAAAAACCTATTGGTAATTGTTTGAAATGGAAGTTTTCCACCTTAATTCGAATCGATCATTGATTGTGTAACACCATACCTCTACTCACAACTTTTGGGCACATGTGTTGTTCATCTATTGATGTATCCCTAGAGATGCTTACACTATAATTATCGACATCAATTCTCGTTCATCTCGCTACACACGATGTTCAGTGAAAGTTGATTGAAGAGTGTCAATAATCGAATATTAATTCTATTAAACACGAGGATGGTTACTCATAATAATAGTAATAATGTTGATATAATAGGAATGCCGGATGTTGTTAAGTTTTAAGTGTACAGTACCGGAAACAACAACAACAGAAACAACTCATTCATCGTCAAATACAGCTGACATTCCACTATCTCCAACAGTAGGTTTGTAAAGGGACAAATTTATATAAACCGAATCGTGTTACTCTTCTATACTTGAATAGGATCCAGTTACAGATAAACGTCTCTCATGCTGACCATGAACTTAACGATAGAATCAGTTTTACACGTTTATATTTCATAATAATATAGAATTTTATCTGGTAAATCTTATATTGTAAGTCTCAAATATTGACTGCACATCGAAATTAACTCCGACAGTAGCATTATTCGAGATTGTACAACAATTTAAAGTGTTTAGTTCTATACAATAGTGATGGACGCTTTATTATTTATCTAATCGTCAGTTAACAAAAGCATTATATCAAATTTGTTGGCCAATTTCCACCGGGTTTTTTGAGCGATTATCGTTCTAGTCTGTTAATATTACGAAAATATCGCATATTATTATCATTATTATTATTAATTGTTGGGGAAAATTGATAATAACTGCCTGGTTTTTGTTGACTGTTTGCTGATTCACAAATTTCATTAAAACGATTATGAGGAAAGTTGAGCTTTTTGATAAAATTCTCTGGTGTTGTTGTTTTTGTTTGTTGATTGAACTAAAAAATCGATGTTCCACATTCTCTACTTTATTTCGTTAATATTGTTGAAATTAAATTGTGTCCCGCCAGTTGTGGCAATATTCAAACAATACATGTGTCGATAACAAAACTATTAATTATTCATTATTTTAAATTTGTGTAAAATAAACATTGTTCATTTGTCTTACGATTTAATGGTTATCATTAAAAATATTACGACAATAGAAAAAAAATTGACATCGTTCCAAGGTTCTCTATTATAATCTATGATAACTTATAACAATTCAAGGATTACTATTTAATGATTTGTATAATTTTTTTCTATATAATCCAGGTAATTAACAGAAAACAATTAGTATTTACAATTTTCTTACAAGTAAAAGCAATTCTGATTCGGATTAGCAATTCGTCTTTTAATTCTTCATTGACGATAATAATTTAGAATTCAGTGGTTTATTTAAATGTAAATTTGGTAGCCTGGAGCGCTGCTAAGAAGCTCAATTGGAGATGAATTTTGTTTGATGGTTTCGAATCAGTGTTATAACAAAGCAAATTCGTGTCCAAAGAGCGAAATTGTAGCTGCTCTAATTTTGGGCTTACAAACAGTAGAGAAATGTGACTAAATCCGCTTATTGTAGCGATTCTGTAACAAAATTCTATAGAAGATACATTTGAGATGATATTGTTTAGAATTTGTTTCAAAAATCGATGAGGTGTCTTCAAATTGTAAAGTTATTATCGTTTGTTTGAAAAATTTGAACAAAACTCTAGTCAACAAAATTTATTCTAAACTGATGGCTTAGATTGAAAGTTGGATCTTAAACTGAAAAATTCCCATTAAAATTTGTGTCTAGTTTAAAGTTTGATAGCAAAATTCCTAACAATCAATGATTTTTTTCAAGTTTCCGCTTAAAAATAGACTAAAGTTTCCCAATTGTCTAATTTCCTCAGCTTTGGAGCAAAATTTTTCTAAATTTGGTAGTCTTTAACTAAAATTTGAATGTAAAGTTTCAATCCAGTAGTTCTCTTTAAAAAATGCTTTAATGTTTTAAAATCAATGCAAATTCGTGTATAAGAGAAAAAATTGTGGTTGCTCTAATTTTAGGTTTAAAAATGCCAGAAAATGTGATAATTTGGTTAAAATCGGCTAAATGTATTCAAATTTTAACGAATTTGTAATAAAATTCAATAGGAGACAAAATTAAAATCAAATTTGATTATAAAATCGATTAAACGTCTTCAAATTGTAATTTTTATGGTTATCTACTAGTATTAAAATTGAAGAATCCAGTCCGAAAGTAAACTGAATTTTCATAATTTGCTTACAAAATCTATCCAAAATTGTTGGTTCAGGACCTCAGACTTGGCGAAATCGTCGAAATTATTAAAATTATCGAAGTCTAGGTTGAAGTTTGTTAACAAAATTAGCTAACATCAATGATTTTCCAAATTTTAAACAAAAAAGTTCATTTTAAAATTAGACAATTTAAAACGAAATTGCTGATCTAGGACAGAAATTTGGATCTTGGACCCAATAGATCTTTTTAAAATATATGTTCTTAGCTAAAGAACTGTTGATTTGGGAAAAATTTGATTAGAATTATCTAAATTTCTAAACTCCAACTTAAAGTTTGTTAGTGAAATTAGCGAAAAATCACTGATTTTTTCACAATTTAAACTCAAACTCGTCTTAGAAGTAGACTAAAGTTGACGAATTTTTGTAGTAAAATCTATCCGAAATTGCAGGGTTGCAAGAGAAATTCTGAACAGGAAATTGTGAACAGGATATAAATGTTGAAGCTTTCAACAAGTTGAAAGCTTCAACATTTATATCCTGTCCACAATTTAGTAGTTTAGTCCTTTTAAAATTGATGATTTAACAAAAGATGTAAACATGACGCTTTACTTTTTAATTTTCGACAAAAATTAGACCGAAATCGATTAATTTTCTTTACCGTATTGTACTCTCGGTGTTATTATCATTACATCTTCGACAGGACAATAACCATTCATTGTATGAGCGCTTGAATTCTATAACAACGTATCGGTTTATTTGTTTTTTTCTTCTAAAATACAATTTCAAGAGGAAACTTACTATTGGAAATAGAAATAAAACATTCGGAAACGTGTGGAACAAATACAAATAAAATATTGCACCGAGAGTAAAGTGTAATCGAGAAAATAAATAGAAAGAAATATGATTTCGATTGATTTTGCTACACGAACACCTCGTATCGACATCAATTTCATGTGACATTCAAAACATTTAATTTATCTCTACAGGAACAAAATAGGACCTTTTAGGATCAATTCTTCAAACATTAAAGCATTGGAAATAATGCTTAATGACTAGAATTTCAAAAACAATAACTCCAAGATTTTCTATAATTCAAAATGTTTACAAAATTTTTCCGTTATGTGGCTTGAAATGCTCTTTCCAACAAGCCCTAGTACTTGAATTTTGAGTGAGAAATAAAGGAAAAATCCGTTTTTAAAGGAGTTCTACATTGGTATTCTCTAACTTCTTTGAAAGAGAATCTAGTACTGTCATGGTAACGAATCTGATAAAGTTAGGGAATACGGCTGCTAGCCTAGGAGGGTTAACTCGACTTCTAAGCATGTAGAAAGCTTATTTAAAGAGCTAAACTTGTTCTATTCGGTCTATATTTTGATTGAATTCTTGCACAGTCATGCCCAATATGACACGTATAGAATTTTGGCAAATTTCCTAAATTAAATCAACTATAATTAGTTAGTAAACACTCAAAATCGGGTAGTGATAGGGTGCTAGTTTTGCAACATCGTATAATTTCACCTCTTATAGCCAACAGTGTGTTGACTCACGGTTGGTTTTTTGGGATTTTTTCTCGAATCAGAGAGTGGTATAATTTTGCGTAAAACCGGCTCGTTCTTCCACTTAAAGTCGTCAACTCACGTGCCTTTATTTTTAAAACAACCGAACAGGTAGTAATCTAATTATAATTTAAGTAGAGCCTATTAAAATGAGAATTTCCATCGACAATTTTAAAATAATCACCAAAGTAAACGAATTGAAAATTGTGTGTGTTCGTTCGTTCACGTGATGATTACAACATAAAACAACAATAGTTTTGAGGTTTTTTCAAATTCCCCACCTCTACATCATCATCATCATCATTGTAAAGAACAAGAAAAGGAATTCTTTCAACTGGTTCCGGTAGTTTGTTGATCCAGTTGGAAAGAATTCGAGATCGTGGCATGTTCGTCTTCTATTCGGCTTTAAACACGTCTATTGTTGTAAATTTTGATAATTTATACGATAATGTATCGGTAATTGTTTGATATTCTTCAATTTTGTAAAAAATGTTGGATTTTAATTACGGTATGTTTAACAATTTTAATTCAAAAAATACTTAAATTAATATTCTACAATGTTTGTTCTTTATTTATTGTTACAGTAGAGTGGAAAATTGTATTTTTTTTTAGTTTTTGTTCCGTTTTTAAGCCTTTCTCTGTTTCAAAATCTTTTGAATCAACAAAACAATAGATTCCATATTTCTCTTCAAATAATAAAAATACTAATAATAGCAAATAAACATCCATTTTTCATTAAAAACTACATTTTTATTACTTACTTTTACTTTAAATTTAATTAAAATGGAATAACTTTAAAACAGAAATAACGGGTGTACAATGAAACTTCAAGCTATTGTAATTTGTTGTGAACCTACCATTCAACTGTCATGTAATTTGACAGTTAAATACTATAACGTAGTTGGCTGTGTGTTTTTCATTCAATACAAACAAACATCTAAGCAAGCGACCACTGTTAGTATGATGTTAGAAAAATTATGGTTTGTTCACAACAAAATTTCCATAGTCAACTGGAAGTTTATAATTGAATTTCCGTTATATGAAGTAGTAATTTTCATGTTGATTATGAATTAGAAAGATGATTTAGTAATTAAATTTTCCATTATCGTTTCATGTTCGCTTTGCAGTTTGGATTTTTTCGCAAAATAGTTGTTGGAAATTGAACGTGTCGTAACTCAATAAAATAATTAAAGCATTAGAAAAAAACACGAACGTTAATCAACGATGACATGTCTCATTTTTCATTTATAATCAAAATCCAGTACCGTATTCTAAAATATTTCTGTAATCGTTGATTATAAAAATATTAACTCTCTCTTTCTGGTTTTGTTTATAGCTCGATCGAATTGTGCACAGAACTGTATTAAATGGGAATTGCGCCTAATATTTAGATAACAAAATCAATATTGATAGAATCCTAGTAGTGTATCACTAATTCTGTTTAGTTCTAAACACCTGATAAATAAAATTAACAGTTGTTAGGTGGCAATCTGTTTGTAATAATGTAAAATCAAAGGGGCTTTTAATATTACTATGTTGGTATTAATGTTGTTGTCAAAATGGAATTAACAAGATTTCAAGAAATTAATAATTTCATTATACGACAATTCAAGTACTACTTGTTTCGATTCATTTAATTCTTTTTGAATTATTTCAGTTGGATTTTTTTGTCTGCAATTGAAATTTGGTTCGAATATCATTAAAATAAGGTCCGGATTAGCTGCCATTCATCCGGATTTGTTTGTAATTGACACTAGGCATTTGATACGCGGAAAACATCGATTTTATTAATAAACAACAGGGGTGATTTTATTTGTTTTTCGTCGGTTTTTTAGGGGGATTTTTACATCGATTATTGTTAAAATTTCAAAATAAACAACTCGAATTTCGGTTAACAATTCCAACAAAATTACCGGCGAATTTTCTATAAAAATTAGGGCTTAATATGTAAGTCTTACTATACAGGAATATTGAATTCAAACTAGTCGTTTGAAAAATATTTTATGGATTTTTAGGGGAGTTCCTGTGGAATATTTTTAAAAATGTTGAATATCGTAGCTCATTTGAAAATCGGTCAAAACAATCGCTTATAACTCAGAGTGACTCCCATTTTTCATTTTATTCTGGAAGGGGTGGATATTTTTCGTATTTATTCTAGAATACAATGGCGATAAAAAAGTGGAATTATATCCAACAGTTTGAAACACTCTTCCAACTTGCTATAGTAAAAAATAAAGGAGAAATCATTGTACATGATTTGAGTATTGCCATTATTTCCCCATCATTAAATAGTATCATTAGATTGAATTTAAAACTTTTGATACTTAAAAGAAAGTTCTAAGTTTGTTAATTTTGAAAGGCTTGATCATTGCTCCATTAAATTCTTTCCATATAAAAATTATTGAACTTCTTTCTATCATTTGAATAACTTTATTGAAAATTCATTAAGATTAATTAACAAAACCGGTATTGTAATTAATCCAACATATTGCTAATTAAAAAAAAAATAACTCAGTAAAGATAAATTACAAGAAACATGTGGTGAGGTTTTTCTTAAAGTCATCAATAACTTATGGTAACGTATAATTATTCACGATTTACATAGGAAGGTGCTTTGCTGTTTATCTTTACGATTATTAAACACCTTAACTAGATAGGTTTGTTCTTAGTATTGATGAGGTTTGTTAATATTCAAATCGGGCAAGTATAAAATATTTACAAGTTTATAAAGTGGATAGTTTCAGCGCTGATACAATGATTTATTCATTCCAACCCTCTATAATTTATCGATAAACAGCCAATAATTTAGAACGACTATTTAAGAAACGTTCAATAAGTCGTTACTGGAGATGCTACGCAAGTGCCACAAGAGAAACACAAGCGGGAATAGAGTTTTTAAGTTTATTTTAATAGAAACTTGGAGTAAATTCATCAATTTGCTAGATATTGTGAGAAAATCGTTGAAAAATTGGACAGACTGAGTAATTTTCTTGAAAAAACATGCTCCAAGATTATCTGTAACTCTGAATTCAGCTGGAATTTTTCAAAACAAAACAGTTTTATATACTTATTGGAATGGCCTTTCTAAAGCTACTATTATCATTACAATATAACATCAAATAAGGGAGATATCGATTGTTGAAATCGGTATTTTTTTAGAGATTTTATCGAAAGAAAAAGAAGTAATGCCGGCTTAGTTTCTGTCGATTTTTCGGAGAAATAACAAGGATTTGGAAAGCGCTTTCAATTTTCTATACACTTTGAGAAAATCGATAGTTTTTGCTAAATCAAAATTTTTTGATAAAAATACATACTCTGAGATTTTCTTCTGTAACTTGAAGTTTAATTGAAATTTTCCAAAACAAAAACGTCTTAGAGGCTGCTCACTCAATTGCAGAGCCAGAAAAGAGCTCTGTAACATTCCTAGATTGACATTTGCCTAATAAAACAAGAATCGAGTCCATTTAATTCCTCTAATATTTCGTTAAGAAAACTTCCTTGTTCTTGTTATTGTCGTTATTAAGAGGGGATTATTAAAATTTCCAAATTGCTTTCAACGACTTACGTTTTTAAATGGATTTTTTAAAATTTACGCAAAAGACATTAAAGGAAGTCTTCCTGAAAGTTTCTTAATTTACAACAACGAAATCATGGGAAAAATATCTAAAATATTCATTTCTTTCATTTGAACTAATCGATTGTGATTAATTCAATTCAAATATGTATTTTTGTTCCGAATTTGGTTAAATTGTCTGTATTTCGAAGGGAAAATCCGGATTGTTATTGTTAAAAGAATCAAACCGTGTGAATTAGAACGGTTCATCATGTGAAAAATTTTCGATTTGAGGCTGAATCGGAACAGTTTTGTTGTGATTTTCGTTCTAACTACACACACAATAATTGTAATAGTTTTTAAAACAAAAATGTTATCGTTGAATTGCTGTTATAGTAGAACGACCAGTTTCCATAATTACGGTACGTAATTTGAGTTAGTTTCAGAAACTGTGCGGAATATTCCCAAAACGCCGAAGAAAATAACATTTTGATTGATAAGATGGTCGGATATATTCTAGGGGCATATCCCGAGAGGCCTGACCGGCTTCTATTCGGATTACCATAGTTCAGAAAATTGATCTTTGTACTTCTTAAAAATAAAGAATTTGTACGTGTTGGTCAATGAGTCATTCGGAAAGATTTAAAAACCGTTTAGAAGAATGCGAATTCCAAGTGTGTCAGATTGCGTCATTGTGCTTTACTTGTAATTCATGGTTAGAAGATAAAATATCGATTTTGGTACGGCCAAGTACGGCGATCTAAAATTTTATTCCCATTATAATCCGTAAATAATTAGAAATGACCTAAATTTCGTATATTGAAGTTATGTACATTTATATAGCAACATCCTAGACCTTTATCCGATCTATTTCAAAAACAAACTTCCACATAAAGTAGAGCCTTTAGGGGGGTATAAATTTCATTAACTCTCCGAAATACGTACATACATACAGTCTATTTACAGAAAATTAACTTTACTAGATTATAACAAATTTTCTGATAGAAGAGATCGACTACGGAAATAACTTTTCATCAGATTTCTTCAACAACTCCGATACTTTTATGTCAACAAAACCGAAATGAAATTGCCCGTAATCCTCAAATCACATGTTTATACCTGTATTAGTGACATAAAATCGTTGTGTGAGTGTAATTGGTGTTGCCAAGTAAATAAACGTTCTTGATCCCGCTAGGAAACAGGCAAAACTCGTAAACACAGATCAAATATTTATTGGCAACAACCGAGAAAGATGGGAATTTTAAAGGAAAACCCAAATTTCAAGTCTTTACCGCCGAATTCTAGTCGATTATTCGAAAATTTCCGCACATTTTTAATTCTATTGATGATTTTGTGTTGCGGAATTGCCGAAAGCTCTCTTTAGATGTTCGATGTGCAACTTTAAACGGTTTTTAATTGGAGTGAATCGTTAAAACGCGGAAAACGGAAGCATTTTCTGCAATTTGTTCAAAAGATTTATAATTTTAACGGAAAATTTCCGCCAGATCTGGAAAACGCTATCAATTCGCTACGCACTGTATGAAAATCACACAAAATAAACCATATTTTCGGGGAAAATACGGGAAAATAATCCAAAATTGTATTGGAATTTCCCAAGGTAAAGCTACTGAGCGCAGCTTAAAATGCTCTTTCTAATGGCGCACTAGTCGCTTTACTCTATTGGAAAACAAGGGAGGAATCGTTTATCAAACTGGTGCTTAAAATTCGATCGAGAAATTGCAAAAAACATACTCTACGATTTCTTGTTGTAATCCAGATTTGCATTGGAATTTTGCCAAATCAAACCCCCCATTAGATGCGCCTTAAAACGCTCTTTCTAACGCAACTTTTATTGTTTTAATCTATTGAAAAATCGATGAGAAATCGTTTATAAAACGGTTGATTGAAGATTTGGTTTCTTTACAGGTCCCATTGTTGAAGACAAAACCGTCGATAGCGATTTACTACATTTGGTGCATCGTTTATCCGATAATAATAACAATAACAATAGCACCACCGATCAGGATGTGGTGAAAATGGGTGCAAACGTTAGCCGTCATTCATCGAAAGGCCTATCAGGACGACGGTCCCAATCTAGTGGTAGTATTTGTAATGGTAAAGGACGTCAAGAAAATGGAAAAATGTGCGGTAGTTTACCCAGTTATTTAGATGATCACAATTCAACAACCGGTAGTAGTAGTGGTGGTGGTGGTGGTGGTAGTTGTTGTAATAATAATAATCACCATCATCATTACGATTGCGAGAAATCCACCCTTGATGATGGCGATAATGATGGAGATGATGAGGTAAATAACACAGTAATAAATTCTATTATTTGGCGAGTAATTGAAAAATATCCCAGGAAGATTCCAGTAGACCGTTTTGGTAAAATTTGGACTTTGTAGCTCATTTATTATTACTATTGTTTTGTGTGGGGTCCTTTCGTTCCCTCACACGCGAGCTGTGATGCAAAGGCCTTTTGTACACTCGCCAACTCACCTAATTTGGGTTAACTGTCTTCCCTCAGGAGCCTTGTATTTTTAATGAAATTCATGATGTTATTTAAGGGAGTATTCCTATTGTAGCTCATTTAGATGGCGCTCAAAAACGCTCGACCGTGTTGTAGTTCTCGAAAACGAATTTGAAATGACTCCAGAGTGCTCCTAGTATTGATTTTTTTGAGTTTTTCTACGGGGGGAAATGGGAAAAATATATCGGGAACATTCTTGGCTTGTTTTCAAAAATTTAAAACGAGTATTCTTTGGTCAACTTTCCGATGAGTTATGAGGCTCAAATTTTGCAAAGATCCAAAAGATTATTTATTTTTATTTAATATTTCAAGGGGACCTCTTGGAGATCATTTTGATAAAATTTGGGCTTTTTAGGTCATTTTTAAGTCGGTCAAAAAACGCTCGTTTACGATTGTTTTGTATTTTTTTGGGGAGAAATAAGGAAAATATTTGGGGAGCAGTTTTGGCTCATTTAAGGAGTTTAGCTCATTTTTGACTATCGACATTATCGAAAACGAGCATTGTCGCTTGTTACGAGGTTCAAATTTTGTTATTCTTCAATTCTACTTAATCTTTTAAGGATTTATAAGAGCCTCCGTGGAGATTATTTGGCAAAATTTAAACCTTGTAATTCATTGAAAATTGTATAGTTGGTCAAAAAACGATCATTTTTGACTTAAGCATATTTCGCATTTATTCTGATAAAATGGAGAAAAATTAAAAAAAGAGCATTGTTGAGCCAGACTGAAACTTCTAGGGTGACTCGTTACAGAGTTTTTTAACCAACTTTCCGATGCTACGAAGTTCAAATGTTGTTAGAGACCCTCCAATTATTCCTTAAAATATTTCTAAAATTATTGATAATAGGACTTTTTATATAAACTTATATAGCTCTGGTATAAATTTGTAAACATTACAACTTTCTAATCGATTCTAGGTACAACGAATACCGCCTTTAGGGGACGGGGCACCGTTACACTGGAAATTCTCCGATAACCAAACGGCACTGTGCGACCAGGGCTACGGTTCTGAACGTTCCCCAGAAGAGGAATATCCACCACCATTACCCGATCATGATAATAACAGTCAGTGTCATCATCATTTAGAACCGCATGCTTGCTACCCTTTTATCACGCCAGGTATGTTACAAAACAAAACAAATCGTGGAAAATAAACACGAAAATTAAACCACCGTTCTTCTATAGTGAAACAAATTTAACACGACCCAAATTGGGTTTGATTCGTTGTAATGTCAACGTTTTGCTAGATAAAGATTGATCGTTTAAAATCATCTTTAAATTGTTGGAGAATTTGTAGGAGGTATAGAAAAGCGGATGTCGTACGAAATAAAGACGTGCTGACAACTGAAATTCTCCAATATTCCATCTATGACAGCAGCTTTGACGTCAATATCTCCACTAGAAATTATTGATGATCAAAGAAAATTTCGAATCGTTGTCGTCAATTCGTATTCCAATCAATTTTTAAGCATCCCAACATTAGCAACATTTGTTAATTCTCGACTTTTTGCAATAAAGTTTCCTACTATTATAACTGTAATACAACACATCGTGGCAAAAATAATAAAATAGAAAGGAAACCGTCTAAACTGAATATAATGAGTTTGCATTTTGAACAAAAGACTTACTAACTGTAATGGCGAAATACTACAACAATAATCACCAAACGGAAGAAGTA
Source organism: Hycleus cichorii (assembly GCA_013841215.1). Taxonomy (NCBI): domain Eukaryota; kingdom Metazoa; phylum Arthropoda; class Insecta; order Coleoptera; family Meloidae; genus Hycleus; species Hycleus cichorii. The sequence continues at coordinate 23,504 of JACDRQ010000155.1, forward strand.
TGCTGGTGTTTGTTTGTTTATTTATTTTTTTGCCTGCCTTCCACTCTTACGTTTATTTATCTTTTGTTTTTCGTACGCTTTTATGAAAGCAATTACCCTTCATTAATTATAAAGTTCCACCCTTGGATGATAGATTTATTCGATATAATCCCCACAACTTTTCCTCCACTTATAAAACAATCATTAATGTTTTTAATATACGTGATCGTCTATAATGAAACAAAAGGATTCCGGTAAACTTTACTAATTATCCGATAGAAGCGATGAAAACAAGCCCAATTACCACCTAACTTTGTCTTTTCATGGGTTGTTCCACCAACAATTACACAATTTTAATCTATCACTTAAAATTAAAGCAATTCATGTATTATGAAGTCTCACTAGATATGGAATAAAGTTGCTCTATTTGTGTGAAATTGGCCCTTTTCTCTGCTTATTTAACGCGCTATTCTAAGGGTCTATCGAGGCAGATCCGGTAAACATAAAAGTGCTTAAAGTTGTTAAAACAGGCCTTATTATTCGAACTTTAAGCCGGAGCACGTGTCTTGTTTCAAATACCATTGATCGATAACTAAAGCTCTATTTTGTAGTATTGTGGCATTAAATTTAAAGTACATACTTAGATGATCCAAAATTAACAACTCTATCTAACAATTTAGATGAATCGGTGATGGATTCTATGTATAAGGGGTGAATAGTGGAGTAGTTTCTATTTTCCGAATATTGAGACACGTGTAAGGGTACGTGTAATAACGTCGTTTCTCTATAATTCTATACTCCCATCGGGGTGGATGTTTTGTTGTAATTTTCAATTTGAAAACGGGAAATTTGCGTGTATGTAGCCTGAAGGAGTAATGATTTATATACAATTGGAAATTCTGCAATATCAGCAATTTTAAAAGTTTTATAATCTCGATTTAACTGTATTATTCATTATCTCGATGAAAAATCAATAATTCGCCCCATTTAGATGCCACGATAAATATACAATTAACTAACGGATCTCTATTTCTAATTCTGTAACTGGAATTTTCACTCTGTTCTGCTTGTGTTCCTGTACCTTCGATTCAGTGCCTGAAAATTGTCAATTTTTAATCATCGATATCTCCCTTGTTTGATGATGTGTTGCAATGAATCAAATCGTATTAGAAACTACATTTCAAGGAATAGCTTTTATTTTGAAAAATTCCCTTTGAATCCTGAGTTTCAGAGGACAATTTTAGAGCAAGCGTGTTTTTTTTTCAAAATTCTTCCATTTTCCCTTATAATTTTGCAAATATTATCGATTTTCTCACAGTCTACAACCAAGAACTTCCGGAATCTTCAAGAAATCCTCCAATAGTTTTGTTATTTTTCCGGATAATCGACGGAAATTGGAGGATTCACATTGTATCTTTCTCGATTCGGCCTTAAAAAGGCAATTTTTAATAATTGATATCTCCCTTGTTTGTTGTTAGATTGTAGTGAATTTAGTAGCATTAGAAAGAGCATTTCAAGCAGTATCTGAGAGTTTCTTAGTTTTGAGAGAGTCCAGTTGAACTGTGAGTTATAGGAGAAAGTCTAGTGGCACGTGTTTTTTAAAAGAATTCCATATTTTCCCTATAATTTTATAAATTTTATCGGTTTTTCAATGTTTTTTCAAAGCAAATTTAAAGGGCCTCCCAGATCTTTAAGAGATCCTCCAATAGAAGGATTTCTTACAGAAATTGGAGGGACCACGTTATTTAATAAACGAAATCTCCTTTATTTGATGACACATTGTAATGAGTGAAGCAGCATTAGAAAGAGCATTGCAAGGGCTATTTAAAAAGGTTTGTGTTCTAGAAAATTCCAATTGTCCTAGAATTGCAGAGGAAAATCTTGGAACACGTGTTTTCTGTTTTTTCTATATCTTCCTTTTTAAAATAGCTAATATTTTCCTACAGTATCACTTTAAGGGGCTTTTCAAATCTTCAAAAAATCCTCCAGTAGGTTTATACATTTCTCGAAAAATTGACAGAAACTGAAGGATATCCTTTACAAGTTTCTTTTCGAATCGATGCCCTAAAAATGTTAATCTTTATTAATCAATATGTGCCTTGATTGATAAGATATTATGATGAATATAGTATTAGAAAACTCATTTGAAGGCCTACTTGCGAGCTTGTTCATTTTGGGAAATTCCAAAAGAATTCTAATCTTGGAGCATATATTTTTTCAACTTTTCTCCTTAATCCTATAATTTAGCCAATATTATCGATTTTTCAATTTTCTCACAGTCTACAACTAATTGAAAGAACTTCCGGAATCTTCAAGAAATCCTTCAATAGTTTTATTTGTCCGGACAATTGACAGAAAGATCCAGATTTTTTCTTTCTCGAGTCGGCCTTAAAAATGGCAATTTTTAGGAACTGATATCTCCTTTGTTTGATGTAAGATTGTAACGAATTTAGTAGCATTAGAAAGAGCATTTCTAGGAATATCTGAGAGTTTCTTAGTTTTGCGAGATTTCAGTTGAACTGTGAGTTATAGAAGAAAATGTAGGAGCACGTGTTTTTTCCCTATAGCTTAACAAATTTTATCGATTTTTCAATGTTTCTGAGAGTCTCTAAACAGAAACTGGAGCGACGACATAATGAATGACGTTAATCTTTAATAAGCGAAATCTCCCTTATTTGATGACACATTGTAGTGATTGGAGCAGCATTAGAAAGAGCATTCTAAGGGCCATCTAAAAGGGTTTATGTTCTGGAAAATTCCGATTACCTTTCGGATTGCAGAGGAAAATGTTGAAATACGCGTTTTTTATATTCTCCTCTTTAAAATGGCGAATATTGTCGATTTTTCAATGATTTTCCTGCAGTATATGACCACTTTACTGGGCTTTTCAAATCGTCAAAAAATCCTCCAGTAGATTTATAAATTTCTCGAAAAAGGACCTACGTTACAACTTTCTTTTCGAATCAATTCCCGAAAATGATAATGTTTAATAATCGAGATCTGCCTTGATTGATAAGATATTATAATGAATAGAGTAGCATTAGAAAGCTCATTTCGAGGACTATTGGAGAGCTTGTTTATTTTGGAAAATTCCAATAAAACTCTAAGTTATAGAAGCTAATCTTGGCGGATATATTTTTCCAACTTTTCCCCTTATTGCCACCTATAATTTAGCCAATATTATCGATTTTTCAATAATCATGGCCCAGTTTATAGCAAATTGAAAGCAATTTCCAAATCGATTGGGAATTTTCCGGAAAACAGCCGAATAATTGTACTTTAAATACCTTTTAATAGATTTTCTAGTTTCTGTTTCTATTTCAGCTTCCATTTGCGCGTCCGTTTAAATTTCCGTTAAAATAAATTAATAAAAATTTGTTTCCGTTAGGCACTTCTTTACCATCATCTCTAAATTTAATTGTGTTTCTAGTTCTATTTTTATTTCGAATTTTTTTAATAACTCCAACATGTAGATTAAAATTGAAGTTGTTATACAATAATGAAAAGGAACCCCTTGAAAACTAGCAGTTGATATTGTAGAACAGCTTGCGTGTTAAGATTCGTAGTAGAATACGAAATAAAATTGCATTTTCATCCTCTTCTTTCTGTTTGGATTCATTGTGATTCGTGTTCCGTTTTTAATTTACATTTCCAACTGTGTAAAGTGGTAATATAAGATTCTTTCTAATCTTGTTCTTTTGCTTATAGTCTCCGTTTTCTAATTCTCTTCCGCTTTTTTTACTCAACTTTTGATATTTACAATAAGGTGTGGTTAAATGAAACCGAAGAGGAATTTTAATGTTGCCATTGTATTTGTTATAACACGAATTTCAGTTTTTATAAACGTGCACTCTTATCTATATTTGGTGGGGAATGAATGGAAGAATATTTGAGGTAGTAGAGATATGCGTTATTTATCTCCAGGAGTGTTTCTGAAACGTTGAAAATACTACCACATTTATTACAGGGATGTTATTTTTCTATTTATTGTTTATCTGTTACCAGAAAGTACGTTCACTGTTAAATTAACGAAAAGTTCAAGAGGTCTCGGTTTGAGCGTGACTGGCGGTATTGACAGTGGCGGTTCATGGCCAGGCCTAATACGAATCAAAAGACTGTTTCCACATCAGCCAGCATCGGCATGTGGTCTATTAAACGTAGGTGATCTTTTAATTGAAGCTAACGGAATTACGCTTACCGGCCTCACGAACTATGTAAGTTCTCCTATATTCACAACAATTTCACCCTTAATTGCTTGTTGATTTAGGAGGCTTTAGAAGTATTGAGGACCGCTTCGAATCAAGTCGAATTGAAAGTATGCCGACCACCACCGGACGTATTGAGTTGTGTTAGTCCAATATCAGAGGTACCACCACCACCGCCCCGACGTGAACCACCAACTAGTCTAAATTTAACCGGATCACCTGGTATCTATTGTACACCGGAAGATGATTATTATCATGGTGAATTCGAAATTAAATTAACGAAAATACAAGGATCATTAGGATTTACTTTACGTAAAGAAGATGATAGTGCTTTAGGGCATTACGTTAGGGCTTTAGTACGGGAACCGGCATTAACCGATGGACGGATCCGTGCTGGCGATAAGATAATTGCGGTAAAATTAATTGAAATCGACGAAATTTGATTGTAACGATTATTTTTAAGGTTAATGATGTAGAAATATCACCAATGAGCCATGAACAAGCTGTGAAATTCTTACGACAATGCGGTGATGTTGTTAAATTGCGTCTATACCGCGATTCAGCTCAAACACCGATTGCTGCACTATCACCAACCGAAACAACGCCGAGGACTTCATTTTCAAAGAAAACACATTTACGGTAAATCCACAATTAAAATAAATGTCGTTTTATTCTAACCGAATTTTCTAGACAAGAAGCTGTGGATATGCTCAACGATATAGCCGTACGGAAATTGATACCGAATTCCGATCCGAAATTATCACCACAATCATCGACAACATCATCATCGGCAACAACAATTGCATCACCGAGAAAACTACGCCGGCCATTATCAACCGATACAACTGATAATTCAACGAAATATTTGATCACCGATGAACAATTCCATGAAGGTTTACTACACAAATGCCACCAATACGACAACAATGTTGTTGATGATAACGACTATAATTTATTCTCGATTGAATCGAACGACGATGACGATAACGATAAACAATTATCGAGACCGAATTCGTTAGATTTATACAATCCAAATCAAACGCCGATCGTTACAAGGAAGCCGCGTTTCAATTTCTCATTAGCCCACAATGCGTACGAATTGAATAATTTAGACGCTGAAGTTTTAGATGCCCCAAATTTGCAATATATTCTAAATAATGATGATATTGTTAAGAGTACGGATGCTGAATGTGGTGATAGTTTCCCGAAAGAGCCGGCTAGTATGCCGCATATACCAATCAATACGAATAACGAGCATTGTAATAAACAAGGCTTTAGTTATAAAAATCCGGTATATCAATCAGCACATCCACAATTCAATGATAATCAATACAATAAAGAGAAAGAGCCGGCACAACAACAACAGGAGATTAAAGAATTACCACCGATGCAAGAGGAAGAAGAGGTTCTTTCTGTTATTTTATAATTCTATTGTTATTGTTAATCGAAATTTTAGATTTTAGCAATTGAGTTGAATCGCGGCTGGAATAGTCGACTCGGTTTCAGTCTCCAAGGCGCAGCTGGTGTTACTTACGTTAGTGCAGTTCATGCCGATAGTGTGGCAGCCAGGGATGGCCGACTTAAGCCCGGTGATCGTATCATTAAAGTATAATTGTTCATTAGTACAACTCGTCAAAAAAAGGGAAACTTTAATTGATGATTTCTCCTTTAATTCAATAATAAGAACGATGCGTAAGATCTCGTTGGAAAGAGCATTTCTTGGTCTATAATTTGGACGATTTATTTTTGGAGAATTATGGGGAAATTCTGCATTATAGGGGAAATATTCGAGCGTTTTGTTTTTCAATATTTCCCCCATTACTTAGCTAATAACGTTTAATTTTCCCACTTTATCTGGTGAATTAAAGGTGCTATTAAATCGAATCCTACAAATGATACTTGAAGCTTGAAGAATAATTGAAGAAAAACTAGCTCGATAATGCAGAATTTCTTTAGAATCTCCCAAAACCAATCCATTTCTATTGTAGATCGAGTACTGCGCACTCCATCGAGATATAGCGCGTTGTTCCGCGTGTTGAATTAAGGGAGACATCGTCGATCGAAGATTCCACATTTTAGCGAATTGTAGCCCGGCCTTTCAATAAAATGTGTTTTCAGGTGAATGATGAGAGCGTTGAGAATATGAAGACTAATGAAATTATCGATTTGTTGCGTATTGTAAGAGGGCCAGTTTGTATTGTTGTATCGCGGATGAAATCAAAAGAAGACTGTTTAAAAAGCAATGCATAGAATTGAACGAATGCAAAACAAGTAACGTTTAGTACAAGATTTATATTCTAATTGTAAGCGAAATAGAGACAGAGGGAGGAACGTGTGTTTATAAGAATTCTTAAAAATCAATAGAAATTCGTGTTTATTATTAAGTATCCAATCTTTACGAGGTTTCTTTTATTTGTAATTTTAGCGATTTTTATTTTAAGGAATTGTGATAATTTTCCGATTGAATTTCGTTAAAATAATGTGATTTCTTCATTGTTTTATTGTATATTTGTAAATTAAGAATATTTAAAATTTTAAGCTAGTCTTCGTAATATTGTAAAACCGTTTAAACTGAGTGAATAGACTTGTTATATAAGTCTATAGATAGACTAATAGATAGATCTTATTTAAAATACACTAATTAAATAGGAGTTAAATGTTTTAAAAACCAATTTTAGATCAAATTATAATCAAAACTGTATAATTAAAAGTCGAAAAATATTACAGAATAATAATGCATTCTAAATTTATCGCCTATATATAGTAAAAGTATTATTTTTTGTAATTGTATTGGATCAAAAGAATAATTATAATTGAATCAATTAGAATGTTAGCAATACGTAAATTTTTGAACAATTATAAACTTGTCCGACTAATTTCGTTCGTTTCCCCATTTATTTGTTATATTTTATAATTGTTTTGTGTATGATCTTTCGATTTATTTATAAAAAACCAAAGAATAAAATCTCGTTACATTAAACTCGAATTTTTCAATAAAATTCCCTAAAATTGAGAATTCTGCAAATTCGGTCACAACAGTGAGTTGTGGCAACGTCGGGATTAGTTTCCTCGATTTAGCGACAGTTTGACATTTGTTCGTTTGTTATCTGATCGGTGATTGGTCGATAAGGTCAGGTGACAGCCGTCCATCGACCAAGGTTTATTTGATTAAAAATCTCCATTGATCATCATTTGACGTCGCACTAGTTGTAGAGGGAACAACAATTTTTTACGAATTAACGTCTAATTAATTTTGCAAAATTCAAATTAGGTAACGTATTTGTTCTGTTGTAAATCGATAAACAATAACGACCGAAAAAAATGTCAACGCAACAGTACTGTTTGGCCGACATAAAAAAACACAATGATAACCAAAGTACGTGGATTGTTATCCATAATAATGTGTACGACGTTACGGCCTTTTTGAACGAGGTAAGTCCAATTATTTCGTTTCATTTAAATTAATTCTAATCGAACAAAAATCGGAGACTAATTGCAAGACGACAACAATGACGTAAGATAATTACGAACAATTGAACATCATCATAGTACCGGTTCAAGGTCATTTGATTATTGCCAGCCAAAGGCCCGAATTTCGGTTGAAAATTGCTTAAAAATCGATCAATTGCAGCATCCCGGTGGTGAGGAGGTGCTGTTGGAGCAGGCCGGCAAAGATGCCAGTGAGGCATTCGAGGATGTTGGTCATTCAACTGATGCCCGCGAATTGATGAGAAAATACCAAGTCGGCGAGATTGTTGAATCGGAACGGAAGCCAGTCAAAGAGAAAAATGTCGATTGGAGTAGTTCGAATTCGCCAAATAAAAGCCCACAAAGGTGCGTAATTTGTTGGGGTAATCGCCGAATAAGACCAATTGGAAAAATCACTATCAATAGTGCATTTTTAATGTGTTATCTGATACGGTTGATTTATAGACTTTAAACTGCAATTAATCCAACTATTTATCAATTGGATTTAATTAGCGTGATTTTTTTAGATTAGGGCTCTAATTAAATATAATTGTCAAGTTAATTAAATCTTAATATGCAATTTCATCTGAATATTGCTGAGTAACGTAACATTAAACACTATCTTATCTATATTTTGATTGATATTCTTATCGCATTGAATAATTCTCATTAAGCCGATATTGATGATTTTTCTACAATTAAATATTGTAATTTGATATGATGATACGTTAATATTTTAATTATCGATAGTTTGATGACTTGGAGGTTGAACAGAAACCTGCAAGTCATTGAATCTTCTATCTAATTACTAATTAGTACAATGTCATTGTTTATTTTTTCAATTCCATTAATCTAAACATTGAAAAATACTCGAATAATTCTATAAAGTTTGGGGGATTGCGTCAATTTCCACAATGCCAACCAACCGGTTTTCTTCGCAATAGTTTTAGGAGAATCATCAAACCATAAACTAGAATTTCACAGTTGTACCGTTCAAATTTAATGATATAGCAAGAATTTGCGTTGATTTTTGATAAATTTCTTAGATTGCAATGAATCATCTTGATCAAATACTTCAAATTCTATCAATTCTTTGAATATTAGCGACAATTCAAGTCCACCAGATGTGGATCGTTTTTTGTTGAAACCAGGTAGTTTACCCCCTGTTGGTGGTAATTTCTAGCCGACAAGTAAGGGTGCTTTTGTTGTTTTTAATCTATTCTAGTGTTGGTTTTAGATCTATTGATTTTTTCTGTTATACATGATTATAGTACAGAAAAGGTAATCTACTATCACCTCTATCGTTTGTATACCAATTTGGGTGAAGATTATGTGGTAAAAATAAACCAAAGATGAACTTGTGGCGATTACAGTGGTTGATAACACAAAATTTGAGTTTTAATTGGAATTTGGAATGGCATCATATTTTAATTTATTGGATTATTCAAATAAAATTCAATATAGAGGGGTGATGATAGAACCAAATAGTTTTATCATTTCTTGAGTAATTGGAAAAATATTTCAAGGATTTATCAATTTGGAGATTATTTTAACAAAATTTGATATAAGAAACGCTTATTTATGGCTACGTCGTAATTTCTAAAAACGAGTTATACACATGGCTCAGAATATCCCAAAATGGTTGTTTTTTCATTCGTCTCTATTTTGATTCAAACAAAAATGGAGAAAAATGTGTTCAGCGGACCTCAAAACGTAAAGATCTGGTGAAATCTCGAATTCGAAATTTTCGCCCCTACCCTCTGGTCGGGGAAGTTAAAAATGAAACAGTTATATGTGGACGTGATTCTTGCTGGATTTTTGACGAATTTAACATTTCGAGAATTCGCAAAATTACCTAAAACCAACGTATTTTGATCAGAACTACAATGTTCAAATTTTGCTAGAATCACCCCCAAATTTCTCTACTAAATCCTTGAAATATTTTCCAAACTGGTAATATTTTATGAATAATTTAGGATTTATAAGGGGTTCGTGGAAATCGTTTTAGCAAAATTCGGTACTTGTAGCTTATTTGAACGTTAAAAACGCTCATTTCTGATCTTGGCACTGTTTTTAAAAATGACTTACACGCGTTAGATGGCTCAGAATGACTCCCAATGGTAATTTTTTTGTTCTCCATTTTATTCTGGAATATAATCGAGAAAAAAGAGGAAAAAATAGCTCGTTTCTAAAAATCGCAATATTAACTAAATAGAGCGTTGTTTGACCGGCTTGCCGATGAGCTACGAAGTCTAAATTTTGGTAAAATAGTCTTCAAATCGTTAAAATATTTCCCAAATCCTTCATCTAATAATAGGGCGTCTCATATACTTTTAGTCCAACTATTTTAATTTTCGAAATCTTCTAAAATTTCTTGGATACATTTCTACACTTCGATTGGTTACAATTGACGAATTTTTGGGCTAATTTTGATAAAGACAATTTAAAAATTGTTTTAAACGACATGTTTATTGACCAAAATAACAATTTGGAGTTATCTAAAGAACATCAAAACAATTTTTATTACGAAAATTTGTTGATTAGACGCAATTTTATATTTTAATAAACATTCAGCATTATTTGCGGCAATAAAATGTCCATAAAGAGGAGATTATGATGAATTTTTAGAAATTTTCGATTTGCTTTCCAAAGCATTTCGTCATTTCTATTGGGTTAGTCGAAATATTGTATTGAAAAACTTACAAATTCTTTAAATAATTAATTATTTCTATTGTATTGATGTATTTTTTTTTGTTTTAGCTCTCTGAAATCGTGGATTTTACCGGTGGCCCTTGGTCTACTGGCAACATTAATCTATCGTGTATATTTCCAAGCCCATTAAAGGACCTTGTTTTGGATAAACAACTAAGTAAAAACGAAACAATTTCAATCAAATTGCATTTATGTGGTTTTTCTATTATTAGGGTTTTATAGCTTTTTTGTTTTGTTTTTTTTTTAAATTGGGTTTTCTACTATTATCATCACAATTGTTTTCGAAATTTCTCTAGAATTTTTCAACTATTTGTTAGTGATGGAAAATCGCCAAATGTATTGGTTATACGACTACATTAAATAAAAAAAAATATATAACAATTTACAATAATAATCAGCTTTATTTTCTCTAATAAACAAGCTCAAGAGATAACCTTAATGTTAATTAATTAACAAAATAACGGTAACTCAAAAACGATGCATAATTAATACATCAGGTAATCCTTAGTATAGAAGAAATTGGGGAGGATTCTGTTAATTCCGTTTATAATTCAATAGTTTTGACAAAATCCCCCCCGCGTCATGTAAGATGATAATGTTGATGATGATGATGATGATAATAAGTACGACTAAAGTTTTCTGTTTTGGGTTGTTTCCATTTTATTTTTTGATAGGTTTGCTATTTTCCTCTCAATGAATTTTCAGTGTTATTGATGAAATAAATAGAATAAGAATACATATACATATATATAAAAAAAATGATAGTGTCCTTATGTATACACGAAAAAAATTATTAATAATAGTCTTATATAAAAAAAATAACTCAAAAAAGGAACGACAATTTGTACACATACTTGGTTGCACTGGTAACTTACGTACAAAATTGGCAGTCATTTGTTTATTGTTTCATTCGACGAAATCAACAAGAAAATCATAAATACGAGAAAACTTATCGTATTTTGTCTACAAAATCAGGACTAAGCTAATTTTGCTGAATCTTTTCGGTTGACAATCCAGAGGATTTCCAACAATCGTCCGATTTTCGGAAATAATTTGGATTTCAATTAATTCGTCATATTTTGTTTTACTACAATTCTCTCAATTTAAATATCTAATTGTAAATATATATTTGTGTCATAATAACAGGATATTAAAAACGAACTTCTAACAATTTATTGTAAATTTGGGAGGAATCGTGATGTATAATATTTAATAGTAATAATTTTATTAATGTTTGCATAAATCCAAATTTACAATCTTTTTAACATCGTGTCCTTACAACTTTCAATAAGAAGGCAACTTACTCAGACTTATGTAGCGGTCGACCGCACACAATAATTTCGTGCTATTTTTTTTTATAAATCGAAAAATCCCCAAAAGAATCCGAATAGAGTCGTAATTGTCATCTTAATTCAACTCCAATCGTTACAGTTAAGAATCACTTGTATGTTTATAAACAAATAGATGACAAATAGGGCGAAATTGGTTGTTTTCAAATATCATTTACAATTCTTCTCTATTTCGATTTTACTCGTGTACTACCTTTGAATTGCCGAATTTAATAGGAAAGGAACGTAGAACATTTTGCTTTCGAGTAGTAGAGCGGCCGCTGATTGGATCTGTGGATGAGAACCGAAAATTACTGTAAATATTCAAAATGACCCGATTGCGTATTGTAGAAAGTCCGTTTCCTTTCTGATATAATCGGCTCTATTATGCGAATTTTCACTTGGCCAACTTGACCTTATGTTTATAAAGTGAAAGTTGCGATAGAATCAACAATATGTCGATTGTTGAAGATATTTTAAGGTTTACATGTCGTGTTTGAATCGTCCACTTTCTCCCCGTCTCGTCTGTTGTTTTAAAACGAATATTTTCACTTGTTATCTGGCATAATTTGTACACTATTTCATCTCTACACATGTAAATTGTTTCAATAGTTTTATTTCCGCTTTCTAAACACCACACGTGGACTTTGAAATTTAGCTAGACAGATGTTAAATTATTGGCGTTTTGACTGTCTGCTTTATATTTGAAGTCCACACAAATAGACTTGTAGAAAAATTTGACAACTATTCAAATCGGACTTAATTTAAAGCTGTTCGAGTCTAATGTGTACAGAGTAAGAATTAAGGCAGCAATTACTTTGATTAAAAATTACAAACTACAATTTTTGGAATTTTTAACGATAATTGAAGGCATTAAGAAATTTGAAGCAAATTACAGAATTTTTGTTCCAATTTGGGCATTTTCAAAATTGAATCGACACTGAAAAACAGAATTGTTAGAAAAAAGGTTTATGGAGACCAAATTTGGCAAAAAATGAGAGTTTAACTTTATTTGATTGTATTCTCTCAAAAATGGCCAATTCTCCGCCAATAAAGCAATAAAATGAAAATATGAGGAAAACTGCATCTAATTCTGGTCGATATTTCAGCGAATAAGTGGAGCATTTCATTATGAAACATTTGTAAACTTTTCCTGAAAACGATTGGATTTAAAGAAGAAGATTTAAGTTGTTTAAAGAAACTTTCAAATTGAATTAATTGAAGCAAAAACGAGTAGAAAATGGATTGGAAACTGATATTGCAAGATATTGAGAGTTTAGCTCGGTTCGGCTTCATTTTCTCGAAAAATTGGCCAATAAAGAAATGAAAATAGGAGAAAAATTGAAGGAAACTCGATTATGAACCATTTGCAAGCCTCTTAACCACAAGAAAACGGAAAATTTGACGCGAAACTTTGGGTTGTTACACGAAAGTTGCTCCAAACAAGAGCTTCAGAAATTCGATTGAAAATTGACCAGTTTTTTGTTAACAAGGTGACAGAAATAGAAGCACGTGGAAATTCACAGAATTTCAAATAGAAAATACGATTCTGAAAGATTTGCAGGCTTTATCGAAAAGGAAAAGGGTCGATTGCCAAGAAGAAAAATTACAGAAAACTTCAAAAATATGGCACAAATTTTAAAACACTGCAAAATGTTGAAGATTTAGCTCCATTCAGTTTTACTCTCGAGAACTTGCAGATTTTTCGTTAACAAGATAAGGGATGAAAACAGGAGGAAATCTAGTCTAAGTCCGGTGACTTCTTGGATTTTCGAACAAATAAAATCGAAATTTTTGCAAGATTTTACCGAAAAATGAGAACAGAAGATTGGAAAGAAAGATTATTACAAAGCAGAAGGAAGCTTGCTTTCTATGGGGAAATTATTCGGAAGCATGGCAAAATAAACAAATTTTGTAAATTGAGACTTCAAAGGGTAAGGTTTTTTCTCTTAAAAAAATTCTCTAACAAAATAAGAAACAATTTAAATTGCTGGCTACTCCACGATTTCTCTAAATTATGTGGAATGATTGAAGGAAATACGATTATGAACTATTTGCAAGCCTCTTAACCACAAGAAAACGGAAAATTTGACGCGAAACTTTGGGTTATTAACACGAAAGTTGCCCCAAACAAGAGCTTCAGAAATTTGACTGAAAATTGACCAGTTTTTCGTTAATAGCGTGGTACAGAAATAGAAACAGGTGGAAATTCACAGAATTTCAAATAGAAAATGCGATTCTGAAAGATCTGCTGGCTTTATCGAAAAGGAAAACGGTCGATTGGACAGGAAAATCGTTGACAAGAAGAAAAATTACAGAAGACTTCAAAAATATGGCCCAAATTTTAAAACACTGCAAAATGTTGAAGATTTAGCTCCATTCGGCTTTACTCTCGAGAACTTGCAGATTTTTCGTTAACAAGATAAGGGATGAAAACAGGAGGAAATCTAGTCTAAGTCCGGTGACTTCTTGGATTTTCGAACAAATAAAATCGAAATTTTTGCAAGATTTTACCGAAAATGAGAATAGAAGATTGGAAAGAAAGATTATTACAAAGCAGAAGGAAGCTTGCTTTCTAGGAAAAAATTATTCGGAAGCATGGCAAAATAAACAAATTTTGTAAATTGAGACTTCAAAAGGTAAGGTTTTTCTTTTAAAAAAAATTGTCAAATTCTCTAACAAGATAAGAAGAAACAATTTAAATTGCTGACTGTTCCACGATTTCTCTAAATTATGTGGAATAATTGAAGGAAATAGGATTATGAACCATTTGCAAGCTTCTTACCCACAAGAAAACGGAAAATTTGACGCGAAACTTGGGGTTATTAACACGAAAGTTTCCCCAAACAAGAGCTTCAGAAATTTGACTGAAAATTGACCAGTTTTTCGTTGATAGCGTGGTATAGAAATAGAAACACGTGGAAATTCACAGAATTTCAAATAGAAAATACGATTCTGAAAGATCTGCTGGCTTTAACGAAAAGGAAAACGGTCGATTGCCAAGAAGAAAAATTACAGAAGACTTCAAAAATATGGCACAAATTTTAAAACACTGCAAATTGTTGAAGATTAGCTCCATTCGGTTTTACTCTCGAGAACTTGCAGATTTGTCGTTAACAAGATAAGGGATGAAAACAGGAGGAAATCTAGTCTAAGTCCGGTGACTTCTTGGATTTTCGAACAAATAAAATCGAAATTTTTGCAAGATTTTACCGAAAAATGACAATAGAAGATTGGAAAGAAAGATTATTACAAAGCAGAAGGAAGCTTGCTTTCTAAGGCAAGCATGGCAAAATAAACAAATTTTGTAAATTGAGGCTTCAAGGGTAAGGTTTTTTCTCTTTAAAAAAATTGTCAAATTCTCTAACAAGATAAGAAGAAACAATTTAAATTGCTGACTGCTCCATGATTTCTCTAAATTATGTGGAATAAATGGAACTAAAATTGCGAAACTTGCAAGCTTTTTAACGAAACACAACAATTATAAAAAATTGTTTCAAAATAATAAATCTGGAGAGAAGTTTTCGAAATTGACCAATTAACTAGGTAAGAATCAAAATTGTCTCGATACATTTTGGAGACCATTTTCTAATATTTACAGATAAGCCATGTTATCTCTATAGAATTTTAAGCTGTTTTGTCTACTGAATCAACAACCGACATTGTGTATTTGAACCATTAAATCCGAACTAGTCAACTTAAAAACCAGTAAGAGCCCGCAGACGGTTCAGTTGACTCCTCCTATTTTGAATACAGCACCACCCAGTATTCTAAATACGCCATTTTAAAATTGTATCTTTACAAATCTACAAATTGAGAGGAATTTGTTTACTACTAAATATTTTCCGAATAATTATGAATGAAATATTGTACAAAATTTATCGATTTTCCCAGAAAAATTCGAATTGTAAAGAAACACGTATTGATTTAATTATTAGTTAACGTTACGTAGATTTGTTTGGATGACATCATAAAAATAGGAATTTTTCCTCTCTATTCTATACGAAAATATTCGTCTATTCCCAGCTCAATTGTACGAATAATTGAATTGATCTATAAATAGCCGTACTACTAATACACAACTTTTACGCGACAGGTTAAAGTACGAATAAAAATGAATTTCTACCGGATCTTATCGAAAATATGTGTAGAATTCGATTGATTTTCCAATTGTTTGAAAATATTCGCAATTTTTCATCGATTCGCAATGTAAAAGGCGCAATTAATGATTCAAGGCTCAAAGATACCGTTATCACTTCCGTTTCAGAATTGCATTGAAAAATGCTTTCCCATTTTTTTTTGCTATTTTCGTTCATTTCTAACGAATCAATTTGATTATCTCACCTCCGGTAGTCGTCCGAGTAATTCTTGAAATCTCGTCGTCTGTTGAGGGTACATATGTTGTGTATAAACACGTAGGCACGTCATGTATCGTTCATAAATTGTTTCCAATTCACTATTACCGGTACTACTGGCAGGTTTCGCTACAATCAAACCGTAATTAGACATAAATTCCCAACGAATTTCGTCAAATTTACCTTGATTTAACATAGTGATAACTTTAAGGCACACATATTCTTCCATACTAAGTTTCAATTGTCTAAACATAATTGTAACATGCGTTATTTTCTCAATCATACAGCCGACATCTTGGCGCAATTGATCGATGGTTATCTCTCTACCCATCATCGATGTTAAACAACCCTGTAGCGTACACAAATTTGTATCTACCTGTAAAATAGATCAAAGTCAAGGTGGCTGTATTCGAATAGACCCGACTATACAGTACGACACGAAAGTGACGCGTTATGTTTGTTTTATTTTCGAGAATTTCGAAGAACGCCAGCTATTGGGGCTGAGCCAGAACGGTACTACCAATTATCAATTAGATGGTTTTATTTCAGGCCCTAAGCATTTCATTATTTCTTTTATAAAACATGCGTTTTTGTCCAAGGAAATATGCTTTATGGTAACTGAAGAGTTCTAAAATGTTTAATTTTCAAGTAGAATTTGAGGAGCATTCCTTATTTGCCTTTGCTATTTTTGCAAATAATTATGTCGAAAATATTAAATTAATGCTTGCCATGCTTACTCAATAATAATTTTGTGATATTGAAACGTATTCACAGATTTATTGAAGATTATCGTTGCTTGTTCCATTTGAAGAAACAAGTTTTCGAGACCAACAATCACATGGGCTTATCTCCGATAAAACTCGAAAATGGTCGTTTGAAGAAGTAAGGGGCGCTGTTCTTGAAGACGATAATCTCAAATAATCTGCGAATACAATCGTGCAAATTTGAGATTTTTTTGAAAAATTTGTAACCCGCCACAATCAAATACGTTTTTCGAAATTCCCCACTTTTGGGTCGCACTGTAGAATTGTTTATCGTATTCAGCCTGATTTCGGAAGTTGTTTAAATATTCTAAATAGACCTAATTTTTCGGTTTGTACCACACAATTTATGTCACTTACGATAAAATATAATCTACGATGTTTCAAACTAGTTGGAACAAATAAATATTTGTAATATCTTATCTATATTTTTTCCACTATAATTTATAATTGAACGGAGCAAGCAAATATCGAACAGTTTAAAAAATAATATTGGAATAGGGGTTGTTACCTCATGATTGAAATCGGCTTTGATGACAACAGTTGATTGTTCGTTACAATTATATTTATGTATAGCTTGATAGGCTGATGTTGTTAAAACAAGTAATTCATGCCATTTATGTGTTAATAATCTTGTATGTACTTCAACTGGTAATTCTAAATAAAATGGTAAACGTTTCGTCCATTGCACCAATTTATATACAATTGAATCACCGATATGACATAATTTCTCACTTAAATCCGTATTCGGTTCTAATAAATCATCTAAATTTTGTAATGTTGCTATATCTTGAAATTCATCACAGTCAATTAATGTTTTTATCATTGATAAAGAGTATTCAATTGAGAAATTACGGTCTCTTGAACTACTAACTGCACTATCTAAACGTTGGCGTAAACGTACAACTTCACTTGGATTTGTTAATGCTGTTTTCAATATGGTCCCATTGACTAGGTTTGATGGAATACTGGATGGTTGTTGTTGGGGTTGTTGTTGTTGTTGTTGTTGTTGTTGTGGGGGCGGTGGTGGTGGCAATGGTTGTTGTTGTTGTTGTTGCGATTGTTGTGGTAAAGACGGATGTTGTTCAATTTTAAATTGTCCACTATTCAATAAGCACTTATCAGTAGGCAGCGTTGTTACTGTTGTTGTAGTTGTTGTAGCAGTCGTCGTAGTTGTTGTTGTAATTGATGTAGCAGTATTGATTGTTGTTGTTTGTTTTGTCGGCTGTTTACACGCTGGTTTTTTATGTTTTTTATATTTAACTTTATATAAATTATAAACGGCTCCACTATTTCTACCACCCGGCATTCGATCCTCGCGTACAGCTATAAAATTAACAATCAATAACAATTCTAATTGATAAAAAAAACAAATACCTTGTAGAACCATTCCTTGTTCGATACATTTCTTAAATCGACAATATTGACACCGATTCCTCTGCGCTTTGGTAATTTCGCAATTCCCATCAGCCACACAAGTATAAACACGTCGATTTTGTACGGTACGTTTAAAGAAACCTTTACAACCTTCACATGTTATAATACCGTAATGTAAACCTGTTGCTTTATCTTCACAAATCATACAAATCATCGGTTGTTCTTCCTCCTCATTAACCTCGTGTTGTTGTTGGGTTGTTTCACTCGTTTCACTAATAATCGGCTTGATTTCCGTGCAATATAAACCACCACTACCCGGTGGTGTCGGCGATGATAAATTCAAAGCTTGTGTCTGTTGATTGGTCGGCAATTGCCTCAAATCACCAGCCCATAATCGCTCCATATTTAGCGGCGTATTCGCCGTAATTGTTGTTGTTGTTGTTGATTGTGGTGATAATAACGAACGATTCGTTCTCAGTCTATCTTGTCCTAAATTTAATAACATCTGAGCTGCACTACTCTCTTCACTATTTGTCGCCGGCCATGTTGATGTTGTCGGTAGATGTTGTGGTGACGGTAATGATTCACTACTAACAGAAGTCGGTGATAATTGTTGTTGTTGTTGGATTGTCGTCGGTTGTGACCAAATCATCGTACGTACACCACCAGCTTCGCCCATTATCACCGTTGGTGTTTGCCGTATCGGTTGATTACTACCACTATTCGAACGACATATTGAACTACCGATTGTTTTGATTTCTGTGGTATAGGCACCGGTAAAACTACCACCGATCAATTCCGGTTTAACACCATTGATGCGGGAATGTTTCAACCATAATTGACTTTGTGTTAGTGATGATGGTGGATGGTTCATGATAACGCCGCGTTGTTTGATTGGTGGCGGTGGTAATGGCGGTGATGATGATGTTGGTGGTTCTTGGCATGTGGTAACTATTGTTGTTAATTTCGATGGACTCATAGCCGATGGTTGTACTATAATATTAGGATTATGTATAATTACTGGACTGGTATTGGCCGGCCGGCCTGGTGAACTATGCGGTCTTGGTGGTTGTGTCGGGCTCGGCGATGCGGCAGCTGGTCGTATAGGAGGACTCTGCGAACGTGATACGGGAAGACTACGGATGACACTCGCTGTTGTTGTTGTTGCAGTTGTCGTCGTTGTTGACGATGAAGTTGTTGTTGTTGTTATTGTTGATGTTGTTGTTGTTGTTGAAGTATCACCGCCTCCACCGCCATCAAAAACACCGGAATCCTCCAAACGGCCCGATATCTTCTCCAATGTCGGTTCAGGTGGATGAATCTGTATTGGTGTCGAATCAGGACTTGGTGGATTCATTACAGCTTCACTACTGATTTTTGGTGATGATGGACTGACCAGATCTGGCGATGATGTACTAGTATCGGCGACAGATTCGCCTAGAAGCGGACAGAGACATTGCCTAAAAGCAAATTTTGCTGATGGCTGCCTACTCTAATAGTTTTAAAAGCATTCATTCTACATTTTGTATCATTTTGTTTAAAAACTCCCATAAAACCAATGAAAAATCAAATAAAAATCTGATACACTGGTGTACAGTTCAATCTTGGATGCTTTTACGGATTTACTATTGTTGTTTGGTAACTTACCGTCACTGCTGCAACGTGAATCCACTTTCCTCCGTTTCAGTTTCAAATCTTGAAAGAGGCTCATTTTGTCGAGCTCACACGGTGCACGCGTTAGGGTCATAATTCCTTTAAAAAACACAATGTAAAATCAAGAAATTACAACAACAACATTTGTAATTGTAGAGGGAAAACAAACCGAACTTTATATATAAAACGAACAAAACGGACTTTATCGAAATCCGGAAATAGCCAAGGATTTCATTTAATTTTATTAATAGTCACATTATTAAAACCTAGAATATAGCAAGGTTTTTCCTTATGTCCGGATGGATTTTATACTAACGATTTCATCAGATGACAATCTAAACTGAATCATAAACGGTTTTTTCTCTCTATCTACTTTCCCCCCTTTCGATTCTTCTCAGTAAAACTAGGATGAATCATGAAATATTTTAATTTTTTTCTTTTCGAAAACAGTTATACACAAGACTCTATAATAGAGTTTATAATCGGAGAGTTGATGGCAAGAAATAGAAAAGGTCACGGTTTCAATTAAATTTTTTCCACAGTTCTCAATGACGTAGTAACAAAGTTCTAGGACTAACTCTATTTAAAAAACCACACTCTTCCGATTCAATTAAACGTTATTAACTTTGATTCTGTCCTAATTCCATCGATATTGGTTCGAATAAAACAAAGAATTTGTCGTACCGCTATTATTAGTCGAATATACGGCGCCATTGCGGCCTTTTAAATCGGTAAATTCATAATTTCGACTAGTTTACTGTAGAAATCTTCAATCAAAACTGTTGTTGATACAATGATTTGCGCCAGTTGTTTATCACACGAGTCGGAATCGTTAATTTAGTAGAATTCCGCATTGAGAGTATCTCGCAATGGATCTCATTGCAATTCTAGAGAGTCATAAAACAAAATATTGTTATTGAAACTGAAATGGTACTGTAGAATTTCAATTTCCAACTCCATCTAGAATCGTTTCGAAATCGCCAAAGTCAATGTTCAACGGGCCTTGATATTGTTCAAAAATTCAAATTTTCATTACGAAATTACAGAAAAAGTGAAAGCTGCGGTTGCCAAACCAGAATTTCATCGACGATTAAATAAATAAAATAAAAAACAATTACAATTCTTTTCGTGACAATTTCCGAGAAAATCTACCAAAAATCTCACCTATTGATGACATTTTCGCCCATTTATACGAAAATTGTTTGGAATAATTTGTCGGTTTAATCGAAACAAAGTCACATCACTTTACGGTTATTAGAAATCGTTTCAAATGGAAATTTTCGGTAAAATCGTCTGTAGACGTTAAGGCAGCACCAGATCAGACCGCCGCGACCGTATACGTTAACGGTAAAAGTTGTACTACAGATACAGCTATGATCCAGGTATAAAGTAGGGCACGAACTGTACTACTGTTGCTGGCAATAGAGCTAAAACACACCACACACATAGAGAGAGAGATACAACAAGTTTAGACTAAAAGTGTGAGTATGTGTGTGTATAATGCGTGTGGAGAGGAAATTTTATGAGTGGGGTTAGAATACGGCCGGCCATCTTCATAAACCGAGCGCATTCTAGTTGAAGACATTTATATGAAACTCTGTCAGTAAACCTACCAATTAGATGAGGCGGTACGGTAAACTCCTTGACCATACACTACTACGACGTTTAACCATTGGTAGTTTATATGATTGGACAATCTTTCGATATTTGTTAATAGCAACAACAACAACGACAACGACTAGGAAGGACAAATTCGTTACGCAACACCACCGCAAAAGTGTAAATACGAACTCGGGTTATTCACCTGACACTTGGAGTGTGCGAAAGAAGAAAAAATTTCGTAGAGAATGCCGGTTTCACTTCACCAACGGGCATGTGAAAGAGTGATAGAGAAAGAGAAAGTTGACCTACATGGGAAATTGTGGAAAATTTGGAAAATAACAGAAAGATCTTACAATAACTCGATGGAAATTACATCAGATTGAATAATTCTAAAATTATTAATAATCCAATTCAATTTAGGTAGATTTTATTGGAAAATAGTGAAAGTTTATCCGTTGATAATTTCACTTTCAAAAAAACCACCATTTCCTACTTTCTCTCATCATCTGTCTTTGTTTTATAATAACAATTAAAACTCTAGATTACCGTTATATTAGCCATAGATATGCTCTACTGATCGACTACAATTCACTCTTGTTTTCGATTTTAATCCAACATAGTAACAAGAATTTAAAAGCATCAAATCGGCACGACACTGTCCTGCTCTATAATTGAAATCACCACTATTCTCAATGCGGTGCGGCGGTGGAAAAATCGAAATTCCAGACGCAAATTCGAGAATTCCACACCCACTACCATCCGCAATCGAACAACACTCTTTACTCGATCGGGGCCAGTTGGAAAATTCGAAAATTATTGAAAAATCGGGCATCTTCGCCCATTGGTGTGGCGCAATTTTGGAAATTTTCCCATTTTTTCTTGTATTTTGTACAAGTATTTGTAGAGAGAATGTAGAGAATCCCACCATACGACCTTACATTTTCGATTTCAATGGGAACGCTGCTCTCTCACATAGCAATGACCCGCATCTAGGACAAATGTTGCAATCCGGACGCCATTATAGAAGCTATTATTTGCAGTTACAGAGTTAATATTATACACACACACACATATAAACACATCTAATACACAAATGAAATTTAGGACGAGCGTTTTATAATAAGTTTTCTCGACAAATAAATTTTCCTATCGGAAAAATCTTCAATAATCCAAAGAGACCAACCAGCAGAACACCAGGATTACGCCCCTTTTACACAACAACAACAACGGGGTAGAACTAGGGTGATTATAGCGTACGAACCGAGGGTAGTTCACTCGAAATAAACAAGTTTTCGAATGACACCTACGTTAGAATTGGTCGATTACTCGAATATTCGAGTATTTCTACCCTTGAACTGTTGTGCAATCAAATTTGAAAAAAAAGAATTACAGAATAGAAACCACAGGAAATTCTTATATATGAAACCCATCAGTGTGGTTGTGTGTGTAATTAAATTGATGCGAACAAAATATGGTGAACGGTCTTGACCCGATGTTGTCGAATCATTTACCGAAAATGTTCGGTAATTGCACAATTTTTTTTTTAATTTAAATTTGATTTTGTTGTTTAAAAATCTATAAAATCATAGCGTAGGTAGAGAACTTTCCAATGACAATGACAAAGCTAACGGCGAATAATTAAATCGATTTTTAAAGAAACGCAAAAGAGAAACTCTCACTATTATTGTGGTTGTTTGGCTTTAAAAAGGAAAAAAACAACGCTTTTTGTCTATTATTAATGGGAAATAATTGAAAAATTGATAGGTATTATGAAATTCGATTTAAAAGATTCTGGATAGCAACTAGAACAACATTAACAATAAAACAACAACAACAAGAGAGAAAGTTGCTAAATGATATAACAGTTTGATCACTAAATAATAATAATAATTACAGTAACATAATCATACGTATGTGGAAAAATCATTAAAATTAGTGCATAAATACAACTGAAAGTTTATACCGTGCAGATAAGATCTTCGAATTTTAATGCGAAAATTAAAGAAAGTTGTTTAGATTTGCTGTAATTTTTGCAAATCCAACGATAAAAAATTCGTAGAATTCCGAATAAGAAAGTCAAAAATCATCGGAAGTAACGAGAGAACAAAACTGGTGGTTTAACATTTAAAAAATGGTAAAAAACGGCTTCGAATAGTGAAAGTAAAAGTTTCGATCCTCCAAATATACAGAACGTCCTATTTCAAATAATCAATTGATAGAAGAATTGGAATTAATTATTTTGAAAATGCAAATAATAAAGTAGAAATGATAAGAAAATAGGTAGGATATAATTGTTTTAAATTATTACTAGAATAATTGCCAATTAATAGATTAAGTATCAAGTTTACAGTACATTTACCGATTGCCTACTTAGATTCAAACAAACTTTTTAGAATGGACCTTTGAACGATAATAAACCGGTGGTTAGTTTAAAATTCAATAAATTTGTTGAATTTGCATAACGAGTGGACGAAAATCAACCCCCCAACATCAAAACAATCATCAATGGGAAAAAACCGATAAATTTTGACCCTTATTTGAACTGCAGAAAGGGCAACTTTCAGAGACCGCAATAAAAATTTGTTTCACTGAAAATCTTCAAACAGAGCGTTACCCGATTGAGTCATTTAAATTAATCATCAATTTTTTAGAATTGGGGTTAGTTTTTGATTAGTTCCAAAATTTTGCAAAAAATCTAAAAGTGAATTTCCCCAAGTTATTTTACTTGGGGAATTTGAGTGACGTTAAGCTCAAACTTCGTAGATGGAGCAATTTTGGGCGAAATTCCAAAATTTTAAATATGCTTGAATTTGGCTAAATTTCGACCCTTTTTGAGCTATATAAAGAACAACTTTGAGGCAATCAGGGAGAACATAACAAAACTTTCCCTCATTGATATTTAATTTAGTTCAAAAATATGTTTACTGTGAGCGTTTCTGTAGATTAATCGATTAATCTTGGGGATTGTGCTCAATTTTTAATCGCTTCCAAAATTTGACAAAAATCTGGAAGACTAAATTACGAATTCGATGAATCGTTCAAATCACTCAATTTGTACAGTAAAAAGAGCAACTTTGAGGCAAATACAAAAATTTGAAAACTGACCCTTTTTAAGTCATAAATCTCGACCCTTGAACCGACTTTCAAATCACTCAACTTGTTTCCCTAAAGTTCAAAACTTCGACCCTTACATGAGCAAATTTGAGGCAATAAAACTTGCCCCATTGAAGTTTCTGGACTTATAATTGATTTGATCCCTGATATTTTCAGATTTATTTCGAAATTCTAATTGACCACTTTTAGTCTGTTTCTGAGACATCTTCTAGCGATTAATCGTCAATTTTTCGGTAATTAAAAATAAATTTCTCCAAAAATTTCAAATTGCTGAACCTGACTCAACGGGGTGCTTCACGCCGGACTAAAAGTTCTTACGCTGCCATTATTTGGCGAGCAATTTGGAAAATAGGGGTCCGTGTAGATTATTTGAGCAAAATTTGAGCCTCGTAGCTCCTCGGGCAATAGGTGAAAAACCGCTTTAATCGGAAAATGTCGCGATGTCGGCCAACCTAAAACTTATCCCAAACAAAGCAGCATTATACAAAGATTTAAGCAAAATAGTTTTTTTTCTTTTTTACTCTCGAAATTCAGGAAACATAGAAAGATGTTTTCCGAGATCAGCTGTTTACTACTTGTAAATCGAAGGGGAACATTGTTTACCTAAATTCGGGGTTCGGTATCTTTGTTCTGCCCTTTATTACAATTAATACGTAAACAATAAAAGTCACGTACACACTTTGGTTGTTGTTATGATATCAATGTCAGGGATTTTTTCTTAGAAAAAACACACCGAGTTATTGTAAACAATGTTCCCCTTCGTAGTTGCGAACTGATCGATCCTGGAAAACATTTTTTCCGTTTTTCCCGGAATTCGCGAGGCAAAATCAAAACAAAATTTGCTTGAATCTTTCCATAATGTTGCTTTGTTTGCGATAAATTTGAGGCTGGCCGAGATTGAAGCGGTTTTTACCAATTTCCTAAGGAGCTATGAGATTCACATTTAGCTCAAATGATCTCCAAGGACCCCCCTATAAATCCTTAAAATATTTTCGCTCGCCAAATAGCAGCATAAGAAATTTAGCGTGAAACACCTGTATATAAGCTCTAAATTGTTGCCTTATTTGAGCTGTAGAAAGAACAACTTTGGCAAAAATTTATGAGCTTGTCGTAGATTCTTCCTGTAAGGTCTGCATTTGTAGAAAGAGGTGCTTCGAAACAAATACCGAAAATTCAAAAGCTTTACGTAATCGTTAAATTTGACCCTATAAGCTCTAGATTTCGATCCTTTAATTATAAAAATAGCAATTTTTATACAAAACAAAAAATTATAGCTTTCATATCACTAAACTCGACCATGCAAATTTTAAAATTTAACCTTTACTTGAGCTATAGAAAGTACAGTTTTAAAACAATGAATGAGAGAGTAGATCGCTATAAACTGTTGAAGATCTTCAAACGATAATCCTGTCTATGATATTTTCGGATTTATTTCGAAATTTTTACAGTCTAGTTTAAGTTTGTTTCTAAAGACTGAGCGCCAGTTTCTCAAGAATTGCGGTCAATTTTGGATCGGTTCCAAAATTTGGCGAAAAATTGAAAGATTAAATAGTGAAATTCGATGGACGATTTTTCCCCAATTCTAAGCAAAAAGGACAATTAACTTGGAAATCTTGGTTATTAAAAAAAAGTAAGGAGGCTCAAATTTCAGTTTTCAGCTATTAATTTTAACCGTCAAACCTGCCGAAAAAAGCTGATATACGTTTAAATTATCCTCAAATTATTTTTCGAATAACACAACCCTTGTCTAAAGTTTTATTTTCTTCGACAAGTATTAGCGAACTCTTTTCCTCATAATTCGATTGAAATATTGTTTAATTTCTTCTATTTTGACTTCGTTCTGTACTATTTCGTGCCCTTGATGTTGAATTATTATTCCAAGGGTACATAATTTAATTCATCCAATATTTTCTTTAAATAAAAACACTTTTCAAATTTAACCTTCTCTAGCGTGAGCAATGCTTTATAGTAATCTAACGAAAATCCTCTAAAACAAGGTGAAATATTATAAATAGAAATCGTTTTTATTTCTAAATGATTTTTTGCTAATTTTAGTCAGATTCAACAATTATCCATTTATTTATTAATATTGCATCCTGCACCCTTGTTATGACCGCAATTGTCGATGTTGATTATTATTTCGATGCACTTCCGGACTAGATAAAAACACCGACCCCAATTTAAGCTTGTTTAAATATTTAATCCTAACCTAGTTTCAGTTTGTTGAGTTGAAAGAACCAATAATAGTAAATAGAATTTGTGAATAGGAAAAACAACAAAATAAATAACGAAAATTATTGTTAAAAAATAGTGACTTGAAAACAATTAAAATTTGTAATGCAAATTCACGACAATTTTATTGTTATTTTGTTATTACAACAACGATTAAAATAGAGAAGACAACAACAAAAAGGAAAAGTCATTTCGTTAATATTTTCTAATATAAACAACATTGATTTTTAAATTTAGAATGAGAAAAGTTGGAACACGGTGATGAATAATTTCGTCGTGTTAAAATTAACGAAATTTACGAAATATCCAAAGAAAACACAGGGTAGTTGGTGACTGAAAACATCCAATTCTAACGGGTGATCGTCGAAAATTTCCAATCTCGAACACAATTTGTGAACTTTGACTGTCAAGTTTATTATTAGACGAATTTTAAAAATTAAATTGCCACAGGCAGATAATTCTAATCATTTAATTCTTAGTAAAATCTCAAGTTTATTTAAAATTCCATTTAATTTTTCTATGCGTACTTATTTGTAACGAGATAGTGAATATCTATCGAAAAATAGGCTAAAATAGATAAATATTTACCTCTCTATTTGTTGCTTTAACAGAATTTAGGGTTGAAAATTGTATTTCGACTAAAAATCCTACACGAATCGCACCTCTAGGGCCGAAATTGACCTCTAAACAACACGAATTTCGAGTTTTAAGGTTAGAAAGCAACACTTGCGAAATTAGGTTATGTTGCTCAAACTCTTAGCCACTGAAATTGAAGTTTCAGTAAAAATTACAGAAATTGCATTTTTTTTTTAATAAAACAATAAATTTCAACTCAAGATCGATAAAATAGAAAAATAATCAATTACTTGACCAAATAATTCACGAATTCTTCCAAATATTGGCCAAATCCCAGAAATACCCATAACAATGACGATAATTCAATTTCGAATTTCGAATTTCGAATCAAGTAACAACTAGGGGAATTTGTTTCTACGATTTTATAAGAGGCGCGCAATTCAAAATTTTCAATTCGACCAATCGAGATCGACAATTTTGAATTGTGCGCCCTTGAAATATTAAATCGGCAACCGAACTTTCTAGAATTCGGCTAATATCGGTGCGATTCGTGAGCTTCTAGTGTTCCAATTTTTTGAATAATTTACAGATTATTCACACAAACATTTTTTTTTAATATATTCTAGCGATTTTAGATCAATTTGTTGTTTATACCAAAAGTACAACGGTATCCGTAGCCAATAGAAATTGATAATTTTGAATTGCGCGCCTTTCAATCAAAATTGTCACCTAACCTTGAAGTTTAAAATTCGACTAACGTGTGCTTTTAATGCTCCCATATTTTGAAGAATTTGTGGTTTATTTACACAAGTAAGTATTTTCCTAAGCATTTTAGATCAATATTTGTTGTTTTGTATAAAAAGTATCACAAATTTTGTTGTATTATCGGTAGCTAATCGAGATTAACAACTTTAAATTGCGCGCCTTTCGGGAAATTGAATCGGCAACAGAATTCCCTAAATTGTCACCAAAATCCCTAACCTCTAAGTTTAAAATTCGACTAACGTCAATCGTATTCGTGTGTTTCAGTGTTCCAAAATTTTGAAGAATTCCTGGATTATTCAGAAATGTGAGTATTTTTTTAATTAATTTTAGTAATTTTGCGCTAAATTCAATTGTTCAATGGTAGATTCGCAACAAATTTTCCGTAGCGCACACAATAGTGAGAGCGTTATTTAGTTGGCGATCACTCGACTCTGTGGTGTCGTAGCTTTGTTCAGATGCTTTACAAATGCTAAATATGAATTAATCTAAGACACAATCAACAGCGACATATTGTTGTGCAATTATTAAAATCGATAACGGAAATTGAATTTTAATGACAATTTTCATTTTGTTTTCCTACAAGAACGACTCTTTTGCATATGGAAATTCTATTATAACACGATAATTCTTTACTGCGAATCGTTTATAATGAAATTTGGCTTGTTTGTACATTTTGGGGTTATTTTAGATCAAAAATTTCGATTATATCAGGTTGTTTGGAAAATAACGAAGATATCCAACAAAGTAGGAAACTAATTATTTCTACAACATTCACAAAAAGTGAAAATATTTACCGATTAGATATTTTGTCATTGGCTGGTGTTGTTTTATTATTAGTTTTACTATTGTTTATTTCAATATCAATCAAATCTCCTCTAATAGATTACAATATCTATCAATAAGATTGTTATTTTTTTGTATATCGGGAATACTCGTTATAACCGGTTGTTATAAACGGGCAACACTACGATAAAAATTGTGTATATTTCCAGTTATAACGGAAAACGCGTCTTTACGGAAAGTGACTCGACACGGTCATGTTTTGAGGACGTACAATGACCCCACAATATGCATGTGTGTGTGTGTGTTTTGTAGAAGTGTACAGTGCGCCGTTCTGCACCGCAAACGGAATGATGATGATTGTGATGATGATGACGATGCGTCAATGTGTTGATTCACACGTTTGCGTTCAGCGTAAAAATACTCACGTGCCTTATTTTATGAACCAAGCAACGACAACGGCGTCGTTATTGTCGACGACGACAACGACGACGCCGTCAACTACAGCCATCATCAATGACGCAATCGAAAAAAAACAACAACACAACAGATAGGAATAAAAAAACAATAACCTACATTAGAATTTTTTGTTGTGTTAGAAAATCAACAAACCTCCAAATAAAATTCGTTTATAAAGAGTGAACGTATAACAGTAATTGAGGAAGAGTCTTCTCTTTCAAAGAGTGAAAGTTCTAACAACAACAACAGTTGGAATAGTCTCTGTCGTGACTAGAAAACCTTACGGTAATGCGCTCTTTATAATAAAATACCGTGTCTGTGGGTCTAAACGACAGGCATCAGAGGAGAGGCGAAAAATAGTGAAACTAGTGAAAGTGTTAATTGTAACTTTATAAACGAATCTTACGTAAATCCACCAATCAATTAAACACCGGAACAAAATCTTATCAAAATTATTTTATTTGCACGAAATTTTAAATAAAACGCCTGGAAATATTCCGGTGGACTTACATTCTATTATCAGTAAAAAGATATATGTAGTTTCATTGACCTTATGAAATTTGTATTTTTTGTTTAATTTTTGAATGTCAATTAGCCAGCTAAACAACGCCAATTTGCCGACCTGACTATAATTAATTCAACGGAAAATTGTTTTTTATATAATCGTACATTAGAAAGGCATTGTGGATTTATGGAAAACTTTCACTATCAACAACAACAACCGGAAATATTCGATGGGAAAATCGAAACTCTTACATAATCGAGGATTATCGAAAGGAAAATACTTACGATTATTTTTAGCCTTCCGGACTGTATGCACACAATACTTGGTTTTTTAATACCGATTTTTTTCCAAATTTAAATACGCCCTACTTTGATAATAATGGAAGTAATAAAATTATTGATAACAACACTTACAATTAAAATTCTAAATTAGCCGAATAGCTGTCGAAATAGACGACAAAAACGCGTGTAATAATAATAGCGATGATGACGTTATTTCGGGGACAATGTCATTTGAATATAAAAAATTATCAATTTTAATAAAAAAAATCAAAATCCGACACGATTAACAACGATAATTATTTTGAAATTTGGTTATATCGATTTTTTTGGGAAAATCAACGATATTTCCGCATATTTCCCAAGATCTATAGATATAATTTCGAGAAAAATCGAGTGCTATTTATATCAATTAAAGTTATCGCAATAATAGACTATGACCTCTAGAATTTTGTCGTTTCTGGTTATTATTGTGAGATTATGTCAGAAATTTGATATTTCTAAATTTTCACAGCCTCTTTTTCGAAACAACACCGAGAAAATTCACATTGTTGCTAACAATTATGGGAAACTAACAAGTTTTGTGATTTGTGAAAGTTTATATTGTTTTGATTTTCGTTATTGGCATATAGAAAGTGGTAAATTTTGTAAATTAATTTAGAAATAATCCCGATATTTCCGGTTAAATTTCAAGTTCAATATCCATTATTGTCAATTAGAGCTACAAATAGACACTTGTATGAATTTTTTATTTATTACTCTGTCTATATTTATCTCTATTGCGGTAAAGGAAATAAAATCGAAAGTTATGTTCTATTCAATTTCCGATATATTTTTTCTAATGGAAATGTCGTTAATTATGTAATCGTTTCCTATTATCAATTAGCAGACTTTTACTTTACATTTTTGAAAATCTTCCTCGTTGATAATTCCAGGAAATTATCGATTCTTATCAAATTTTTAGATGAATTAATCGCGAATTTAATGGAATTTTATCGACTGAAGGTCAAAATTTTGGTTAATTTTTGTAAACAATTGAAAATTTGGCACTTTTAAAATGATAATAACCAAAATTTTGGCTAATTTAAACGCAAAGATAATAAATATAAAGTAGCGCTTTACCCAAACGAATAATTTTAATTGATGATTGTAACTTTGAAAATTAAATTGTTTAAATTCGGCTTTTTAGGTCCAAAAATCGATTAAATTTTAATTAAAATAGCCAAAATGAAAGATAAAAGGGTTAAAATTCGTCTGAGTGATTGTAAAAATAACGCAAAGTTTATCAAATTTTCGAGACTATCGAAGGTTGTTTACTTAAAACATATTCATATCGCCCACTTAATATGAGTATTTAAGTGGGAATAAACGAATCAACGGCTTTATAAGGGGAAGCTTTATTCGAGCTTTTATTGAAGTGATCGTTTAGGCTGAATTTCGATTTTCACCCAGTAAAAAATCGGTCTCTCAACGATTAAAAAACCGAGTAAAAAGTATAAAAGAGACGCAAGGGTTGCATCTAACAAATTCGCTTTAATAAATGTAAAGACAACGAGGTAATTGTGGATTTTATGAAATTTTCAACAAATTTGAACTTCACCGAATAAGCAACGCAAAATTGGTCGTTTATCCGGAAAGTTTTCACGTAATAATCTGTGATTTTGTAGACTTTCAACTGCAACAAAATCGACTTCCTAACGACGAGAAAATCATGTACAACTGTGTAAATTTTCATGAAACTAACAACAAGGGTTGCATTTAATTCCCTTTACTAAATGTAAAGACAACGTAAATTTCATAAAACCTTCGATTAACTCACAGGTTATTTAAATGTACAAATAATACCCGGTTAAGATGTGATTTGAGTGAAACTAGAGAAATCAGCGGCTTTATAAAGTGGCGCTTTATTCGAGCTTTATCCGGATGATTGATAGTTAGTGCAACCCTTACAATGAAACGGTTCAAAATCCATAACGATAAGAAAAATCGAGTACAAAATTAAAATAAAAGCGACACAACAAGTAAATCGTAAATTTTATCAAATATTCAACAGACTCAAAAGTTGTTTACTTCAAACGCACAAATAATACCCACTTAAGATGTGTATTTACGTAATAATAAATAATCAACGGCTTTATAAAGTGACGCTTTAGCGGAATTTTTACCGAACAAATTACGGAAAATTGATGGCGAATGTAGCCCTTAAAGTTTAACCGCTCAAATTCGATTTTCACATAATAATTTGTGTTTTTATAGACTTTTAACGGAAAGAAAATCGGCTATAACGGTCTAAAATTACATGAAAATAACCAAAATAAAAAAGCCATAAGGGTTGTATTCAACAAATTCTCGTTATTGTAAAGGCAATCGTATATTTATTAAACTTTCGACAAACTTAGGGGTCGTTTACCTGAAAAATTCGGGCCTAATCAACATTATCAATAATAATTCAATAAACCGACCGCCTATATTGATAATCATCAATTAGAGTATCGATAATCTCATTTACTCTTAAAATAGTTGACTAAGCTTCTCAATTTTCCTTCTTTGAAACCATATTTTAATAATTTAAATTCCCAATATAATCCATCTTATTATTAGTTTATATTACTTTAATCTAGCAGAAAAAAGCGCCCCTATTTCTCGAATATTTCCAACGATATTTGAATAGTGTAGGTGTATTATTGTAGTTATAGTAAGTAAATATTAATAGTCCGGCAATAGTTGGGAGACATTCATTCTATATTATGAACATAGGTCAGGATCGTTCATAGTAAAGGTGCAAGAGATGCATGGCACACAGGCGCGAGAGAAGTCATTCAAGGAACGTCAGTTGAAACTTTTAGCCATATTTTAAATGATAATAAACCCCTAATAAAACGAAATTACTCAACAATTTTACCCATTCAACAATCGTACATCCAACAAACCAATCGATATTCCAATTAATCCTTCGATATTCGTGAAATTCGTAAGATAAAACCGATTTTCTTACACAAATATTAGCGTGTTTCCTACAATATTTCCCATTGATATTATTATTATTATTATTTTAACAGTATCACTCGCACTGATCGATAGGTCATAAACCTGACTTGGTCTCTCTATTATTATCATTATTATCATTAATATTATCAAACATGTTTACTAATAATAGAAATACAGGATCGTTTTTATTGAATAATCAAATTGGCGAATTTCAAATTTGAATTCTTTTGTTAAATTAGCCGTCACACTATTGGTTGATTAATTGACAGTAAGTTTCATAGGTAACTTTGTTTTAAATAAATCAAATTATATAATAATGGGAATTAGCGTAATTTTTGTAGAATTATTGTCGATTTTGTGCAATATTCTGTAATTATCGTTAATTTCTGTGGAAATTGATTAAGTATCGATTTGATCGTGTAATTGCTATAAAGTTGGTGGTTAATTAGGGGTGTTTATTTATGATAATAATACAGAATTGGAGTGAGATAGATGATGTTAGATGTAATTTATAGGTGAGGGTAGGTGGTGGGGTGGAATTGTAATAACAAAATTAGAAGTTCTAAGCGCGAGATTGCAATGACATTTGCTCAATTTACGGATTTTACTGCGCAAGTCGCGTGTGTATTAGGAGAGAAAGAGAGAGAGACGCCCACCATTACTGACCTACATTAAGCGAGGTCGATGACCTTTGAAAGCTCACAACACATACATACACACACACATACATACAATTGAACTGAAAAATGATGCTCGATAATTGTTTTTTTTCCACATTAAGTTGGCACAACTTATTGTTGTTGAAGTAAAAAAAAAATTGGGAATCACTTACATTTTTTAGGTACTCTGTAGTTGCGTTCATTCAAAAATTATTTGACGAAAAAATTCGAAAATAATTCCACAATTCGGATGGTTCCCTTGGGGTTGATCAGATGTTGTCGTCTTGATTTTCGTGCATATTTCCCAACCCCCCCCTAATCTATAGAGGGTAGTAACCGATTAACAATTGAACTGCAAAATTTCCAGTTGTATTTGATTTTTGTTGTTCAATCGAAATTTGTTTGAATTTACCTTGTTTTCGGGTTTTTGTTTTCGATAATTAAAAGAATTAACGAGAGCGAAAGCTGCCCGGTTATTTGAATTTAAATTCAATTTTAAGCAACAATTTTTCCCTTTCTATTTTATCACACAATTCACACTTGATCACCACTACTTAGAATAAACAATTGCGTCAAAGTAGAGAGGCTCGTGATAGCAGCAGCCACCATATAATAATTCACTTGTTTCTATTCAATTTTTTTATTGTTATTATTACTATTATTATTATTATTATTATCGTTATTATTGTTATTATTTTTATTATTATTATTAAAGGGTTTGTTGTTTTGTGATTTATGAGTTGTTTTTTTTTTAATTATTTTTTGAATTATTTTAAAAAATTTCTGGAATATGAAATAAGTACAACCATGAATTAAGGACACCATATACGAGAAACGGTGAGTACATTGCTGCTCTCTCTGTAGTGTTCGCCGGGACTGCGCGGGTTGAATGACCTGTGGCTTACACATTCTGGGTAGATACGAGAATTGGTTGGTGGGGTTCGTGGAGGAGAAAACACCGCGAACGAGGAGGACGTGGAGGCAGGAGGTTCGGTGATGGTGGTGGTAGTTTTACTGATATTATTATGGGAGATGGTGGAGGAGAACAACAATTTTTAATCGAAAAAATACGCGCCCTTTCTACAATTCGCCAATAACATTTCCGCTTCCTCATTGAAAACAATCAAGCAATATCAACCCTTCAACAATTAATCGATCAATATTGGCGATATTATCGATAATCGACAATTTTCAGGAATTTTCTAGTAAAAACATCAACAACCTGACCGTATTTCAATGAATTGACAATAGTAGTGGTGGTGGTGGTTGTTGTTGTTGTTGTTGGTGGTGGTGGTGGTGGTGTTGTTTTGTTAGTTTTTAATGCGCATGCCGGGAAGTTGTTTCGTAATCTTGCACGGTAAGGTCGATAAACGCTTAGTTCGCATAGTAGCGAGTTACGTAAAAAACTACAACAAATCAACAATGACAAAGATAGAGATAGATAGATTTTTTTAATAGTTTACTTGTTCGAATACGAATTTTACTAATTTTCCTTCTATTTTATACGAAATTAACCTATAATAGGAAATCGATTTAATCGGTATCAATGAACCTTAAAATCAATCCAACCATCTCTTTTCTACGTTGTAAATAAATTTATTTTTAATTCTTTAATTGTTCATTTAAATATTATTGTGTAGGTTTAATTCGTTGTAAACAATTTCAAGATCGCTTTTATATATATACATACGTAGTAAATACCGAAAAAAACATTTAAATGCGTTTAGTAAATAGATAGAAATGTAGGTCAATGTAATGCGAAAATTGTCGATCTATACGTTAGGCAACCAATACAACATCAAATAATAGAAAACTAGCACTTGTTGCTTACCGAATAATATTCAAATTAATAATCCCAATAGTAAATCATTTAAATTACAACAGAAATAGAACTATCAATGATCTATTTATAATAACTGATTGAAAAAATAATATCAGCGAGATAAAACGTACAGTCAAGAACGTACGTTTTCCTATATAGATTAGTTCGTATGAATATACAGAACCGGCTAGTGGACTTAATGCAATATAAAATCAACAACTTGCACATACAAACAAAATTTCTAAATTGATCGTGTTAGCTTTGAATTTAATGCACCACAATTTTTGATAATAAATTTATAAATGCAAATGGTAGGTTCACAACGAAATTTCCATAGCCCTCGAATCTCAGTGGTGTTATTTTGGGGTAGTTTGATAATAGTTGTAACTTGGCCTTAACAATACAATTATTTTCATTTCAATTATAGCTTTTCTTCTACTAATAAACTAGTGATTAAAACCATTAGATGATAATAGTTGATCATTAGATAACGGATAAAATTACCGAAAGACTAACGATGTTCAGATGTTTAGATCAAATAATCACACAATGATGAAATGATTATTTTTTTTAGGTTATTTACTAAAATTTTTAATGTTAATTTTCGAGAATTTCAAGAATAATAGGTTAAAATATTCAAATGAGAATAATTATAATAATGGTAATTATATTAATAATAACATATTATTTTCTAATTTAAATAAATAGTACAAATTACGGATATTTACAATATTCATAGAAATAATTAGGATGACCCCTTAGCACGATTGGGGAATTTTTTTAAAAGCAAATCGAGGGCAATCGATAATTATTATTATAAATCAATAATATTTGTACAACTCAATTATCTAATATTTTTCTCAATTCAAATTAATCCTTATCAATTTCTTATCAAATTAGATTGAGAGAATATTCATAATAATAATAATAATAATAATAATAGATATCGATTATACTGCCATCTAGTTATTCTACTACAAATTCCTTAAAGGCAATTTTCATAATTTCGGAGTTGATCTTTTCATCAATAGATGACGCAACTGGAGATTTATTGATCGGATTTGTTGGTTCTTTGTTGTAAATATAGAGGGCGCACAATTTGTGAGTAACTATTTTAAATTTCCACCCCTTGTCTATTTTAATTGAATCAACTTGACTCCTATAATTTCTCTTGCTTGTATCAATCAACGGTGGTTGTTTACTTATTAGAATACATAAAGGGGTGCATAATAATGGAGATATTAGGGTAGTTGTTTATTCATATCTAATGTAGATAGTACTGAACAATGTTCTAGTTAATTCGAAGTGATATTATAATGTTGGGTCGATAAGAAATTTTCTATTAAAGCACCCAAAACAGTACGTATTTGAAGAGTATTTTAGAAATCGGTACAGAAGTGAAAACTTCGACGATTTCTCGTTTATTTTTCAATGAAAATTCGAGTTTTTGGGCTTGTTCGAAAGGGCATTTCAAGCTGTATCACGAAGATTTTACAGTTCTAGAAGATATTGTGGAAATATTGAGTTATAGATGAAAATCTAGAAGTATATGTTTTTTAAATTTTCCTCCATAACTCAGTTTGTCATGAATATGGGGTTTAATCGGTAGGGGGTTTTCAAATATGTAAGAAATTTTCCAGTTTGGTAGTTTTCCGGAAAACTAAGAAAATCGGCAAAAGTTTGTTGAAGGTTTTCTTGCACAATTTTAAATTTTAAACGGAAAATGTATACAAATTTTTGAAAATCCGGGAAATTCATTTTTAGCTGTTAAACATAGTTCTGTGCAAGTTTTTTTCCAGTTTGTAGACGATTTTATGGACTTTAAAGTTATGCAATTGTTGTGTGAAAATTTGGTTTATTTTCCTGGGAAAATTGCGCGAAAACAAGCTTTTTTGTTTATTAACAAGCGCAAAGATGGTGCTGTTATCGCATTTTTGATAGAGATGCGTTCTACTTTACCAACTGTTTGTGCGAGGTTGTCAAACAACTTTTTTTTACTGAGTTCTAGAGTTGTCCGTAAGAATTAGGAATACTTAATAGAATAAAAAACGAATTAATTATCATATTTAGAGTATAATTCTATACAAATACAACATAAATTAATAATTAACATCGAATACGGTACATAAACTTTGTCGTTTTTTCACTTTAGCCCCATTCATAAATAAATTATATTTGATATTACTTTCATCTTCTTGTTGTAAATATTCATTATGATGTTTTAGTGAATCTCCACAACTCAGCGAAGCTAACGAATTAATTACAGCATTCCGATTTGGTGTACCTTTAAAACTATTCCTTTTCAACAACAATAAATCATTATTACCAATAATATCCTCATATAGATTATTTATTGCAAATTTTTGCGATACATTCGGTAAGTTTAAACTACCACCTTGTCGATTATTCAATTCGTTCTTATTCTTATTGGATTTTTCATTGTCTAAAGAGTAACGTCGTTGTTTTACTGGTGATATTTGTGACTTGTTTTTAGTTTTATTTGTTGATTTTTCTAAATTTTTGAAATAATTGATGGCTCGATTGAAGGGCGATTTGAATCTTTCAATCGATTTTCGAGATTTTCGTCGATCAATCTTCGGCGATTTATTGGTTGATTTTACAACAGCTTCATTGACTTGTTGATTTACTACAACAATAATTTTTGTTACAATCGAGAATTATTTAAGAAATTGTAATTTGAGTGGAAATGCAAATTTGTGGAGTGTAATTGCGAATTTGTATCTCGCCAGAAAGCCGACTTTAAAATTGATGATAATAATAATAATAACGATAAGAGGAACAAAGACAATTAAAATTCGTCTATCTGTCAATTATCTTGTCTTGGGAAATTTTCGTTCCATCATTGTGAATGCAAATTGTCGGCTTTCAGATGAGATTTTTGAGTGTTGCAAATTTCCAAGATTTCGATTTAAACCCCAAAAAATAATGATAAAAATTGTT
Source organism: Hycleus cichorii (assembly GCA_013841215.1). Classification (NCBI taxonomy): domain Eukaryota; kingdom Metazoa; phylum Arthropoda; class Insecta; order Coleoptera; family Meloidae; genus Hycleus; species Hycleus cichorii. Next base: position 62,083 of record JACDRQ010000155.1, read on the forward strand.
GATATGATGCAGACAATTTTTAAGCCCTTTACGTTGATTTCATCCTATAATCTTTAAAAATTTCCTAATTAAATTAATTTTCTATGCATTTTTTGGAAGAAGTTAAAAATGGTGGATGCGCCGGGCGATTTTTTTAATCTTATACAATTTCAAAATTTTGGTTTAAACTCCAGAATTTATTTACAGAAATTGTGTATAAAGACAACCTTTAAGCCCTTTATGTCAATTTTTCCAACATAAGTGAACAATAATCTAATTTAATTGCAATTTTCTTGTAAAAATAGACAATTTTTTAATTATTTAAATAAAATCAGAATCGATTTCTTCAGCATAGATTTGCGAAATTTCCTACTTCAGTACAATTTTCTGTATTTTGTTGAAATAGCGGATAGTATCGACAATTTTTGAGTATTTAAAAACTTAAAAATTCCGATTTAAACTGAAAAAAAAGTCAAAGAATTTGTTAAGATAATGTAGACAATCTTTGAGGCCTTTTTATTGTTTTCTCTAACCAAACTTATTGAAAACTATGTTAAAATTTTGATTCAGACTCGAAAAAATTCTACCTCAATTCAAACCCCCTAAGAAAATTAAAAAAACTTGCAAAATTATCGAATTCAATACAATTTTCTGTGCATTTTGTTGAAATAGTGGACGTTATGGACAATTTTTGAGGATTTAAAAATTCAAAAATTCCGATTCAAACTGGAAAAAGTAGAAGAAATTGTTGAGATGATGTAGCCAATCTTTGAAGCCTTTATATTGATTTCTTTACACTAAATTTTAAAATTTTGATTCAAGTCCCAAAAATTGTAAACATTTGCAAAAGTTTCTAATTTTCTATTTTTCTTTAAAATTATAAAAATTGAACTACTTGGAATTTTGAAATTCCAAAAAACTGCAAATTATACTGTTTTGTTAAAAATGGTGGATGCGCCGGGCGAGCCGCGCTATTTCGCCCCAAAATGTCTCACTTATCGCTTACCCTCCTTGTTGAATTGCCGAATACGTTCCGAGACCGGTAAACACTCATCTTCAACTTGAATTTCTTCATCGACTTTCACCACTTTTGGATCGTCCTCAATTTTCGTTTGTTCAACTGAAAATTCTCTATCACACCGATCTTTCAACAGGTTCAATTTACGTTGTTCTATACTTAAAAATTGATAATCATCCTGCTTATCATCAAGTGATTTATATTTCCTAAACGAATCACTAGTGAATTTCGTCGGAAATAAATTATCACTAGATTTAAAAATATTTTTTTTATTACAACCAAATTTGCTAATTTTTGTTGTTGTAGACGTTGAATTAAACGAAAGTTTTTCCCAAAATTCACGTTTGGCTTTGAATCGATTCTCATATCGGTTTAAATCGGTGATATCGGGTAAACTTATAGTACTACATAATGTACCTCGACTCGATTGTTTAATCGATTCTAAAACATGCATTACACTCAATTCTTTGAATTCGTCGCGATTTTTCCCGTATCGATCATCATTATTTTCAATACTTGTTGAATGTGATGATGAATTCGTGGTTATTGTTGTTTTATTTGAGTAATTAACATTGTTTTGTTTACAAAATCGTCTACGTTTCTCATCTAGAGTTAGTTCCAGATTTTCTTTACTCCTATCGCTAATTACTACTTCGTTAACAATATGATTAGGGCATATTGGGGAAGTATCTAAATTCTCTACGATAAAACAATTATTTATAATCTCTTCATTATTAATACCATCATTAGTTTTAATATTCTCATCAATACCAGAATCTTGAGTACAAATCGAACTCTCCGGCGTATCGATACGTTGATGATTATCATGATCATCATCGTCATTCTCTCTAATTTGCGTTAATTGCGAAATTTTCCGTATTTGATCATTATCAATTACCAATTGTTCATCAATACAATCGATTGTCTTCGATAGGATCCGCCGTTTTTTGATTTTAATTCGATTATTATCGAATATTGAATTATCAAAATCGAAACTATCACGAATATCGGACGTATTTTTGTTTATATTGATATAAAATGGTGAACCTTTAAATAATTCACCATCGATAATTAAATCAATTTCGTGTATTCCGTAATTATTCGGTATATAGATGATTTTAATACGGTCATTTTCGTATTCGATTCGTATTTGAATATCGTTCGATTCGGAATCATTACCGTTTTTATCGGTATTAGTAATGAAGGATTTAAAATCGAATGATAGACTTTTTAAAAAACTGATAGTATTCTTGGCTTTATTGTTATTTCGGTTTAATTGTTGGCGTAATTCGTTAATTGTCGGGATGGTTTTTATATTATTCGATGTTGGTATAATCGCTTTGCCTTTTGTACCATACGGTCCACGTATATACATGAGAATATCGCTTGTTTTTGTTGATTGTGTCGATGAATTTCTTGTATAAATATAGAATACAGTTTTACGATACTGTTCACCGGTGTATAAACCCATACCACGGGCAACATATTGTGATGAGAACCTTGGATAGGTTGTTGTTATATCAAAATCCTTCGTTACTGTTGGCCATTTATTTATCGCCTGTTGAAATTCGTATAAATAATGTAGAAAGTTGTGTTCTTGATTTATTGTTAAATCATTTGTTAAATCCTTGCCGCTGAATATCTGAATATAAATCTATTAGTTTCAATTAACATAAATTATAAAATTTGTTAAAAGGCCGGGTCACAGTTCGGAAACAAGCGGAATCTTCAATAAACGATTTCTCGTTGATTTTTCACTCGAAAGTCAAGCGTTTAGGATCGTTGGAAAGAACATTTCAAGCTGCATAACAAGAGACTTACTGTCTTGAAAAATTGTGGGGGAATTTTGAATTGTAGATCATTTTCTAGAAGAATTTTTATATTTTTTTAATTCAGCCAATATTCATTCGTCTATCGATAGAAAATTGGAAAAGTTTTGCAAAAATTTAAGCAATTTTCCGATCGGTTCAGTAGTTTTCCGAAAATTTGAGAAAAATTGCAACATTTCATCGACTTAAATAAAGAGAATTAAAATATATGGGAAAATATCATTATTTCTTGAAAATTTTGAGAACATTTTAGAGAAATTCATCACTAGATGACAATAGTTTTGTATCAGATTTTTTCAGCTTGTAGACGACTCAATAATATTATTGTTACGTGAAAAACTTCCTGTTCTCCGTGAAAAACAAGCCTTTGGTTTCATAAATTATCGAAGGGATGGCGACATTGTTGAGTGTTGTCAAAATGAAATAGAGTTGCCTACAATATGTCTTTTTTATGGGGGCATACAATTTTTTTATATAAGTCAACACATCAGTGATTCCGGACTTTTCGAATTAGTAAGTCCGTTTTCCATACAATTTTTCCGGGAAAATCAACAAGATTGGTCCAAAATTATGTTGAATTAGCTAACAATTTGCCTAAAATCGAAAGAAAATTGCTCGAATCTTTAAAACTTGAATTTTTAGATGGATTTTTGTTATTCTGTAATGGTGTATAAGTTTTCAGAAAATGCCTTTAAAATTCTATAATTTCACAATTTTGCAGGAAATTACTGAGCCGGTTAGAAAATTGTTGAGATATTTATAAAACTATCAATTTTTGGCAAATTAATATTGAATTATGAGGAAAAATAGAAGAAGTACATGCTTCTAGAGAAATAGCTAGAACTAAAAAATTTTTGTGATGCAGCTTGAAATGCTCTTTCCAACGCACCCAACTGTTGAATTTCGAGTGAAAAATGTGTGAGAAATCGTTTATTAAAAATTAAAATTGTACCCCGACCCTTTAAGCTTACCGGTGGCAATTGGAAGTATTTGTAAGCTAAAGCTTGTGCATGTATCGGTGGTTTCTTCCAATGCCGATACGGATTCGGACATGCCCCCGGTACAACCGTATTGATAATCGTACACAACAATGAACCATCTTGCCATAATTCATTTACACCATTCGATAATTGCAACGAAGCTGTTGTTGTTGGTAGTTGGTGATTAGCCCATTTTAACAATTTCTGTCGTCGACTCAACGATGGACAAAATACTGAAAAACAATCGAAATTTAGACGCATACACAACAAAAAAAAATCAATTTCTTCCCCTTCTCGGTAATATTATCACATCATTTCAGTTGATTGAACTACATATAGATGTGAGAGACATATTTCGTTTGGTTCGCTTATTTTCAGGATATACCTCTTTTTGAACTGTTTCCGGATATTAGCCACCTTTGTTCCACTATGATTGAAGCTTTATTTTTACGCTTCAATGCAAATATTTTCAGTATTTTTCGGGGTTTTTTCTTTTTTTGGTTGTCTACCTGTTAGTAGAAGAACCGGATTCAATTAATTTGTATGGTTAAGTGAGTAATCCAAATTTCTAATTCATGAGATAGATTGGTGGAATGAATAGGGCGTGGTTATATTACGGTTATTGCTTGATTAATAATTTCAAAAGTAATTAGTTGACTGGTAACTAACGGAAAGGCTTCCTAATAAATTCCGAAATTAATCCAAACGTTCGATATAAATTTTAATTTTTTTCATATTTTTCAATTGAAATATTAACAACAATTCCGGCTGCTACAATCAACTACTTTTAAGATAAGAGAGAGCATGTGTATTTGGTAAATGTTCTCAAATATTGCACAGATCTTGCACAGATGCAGTTCTAATAACAGCAACAAAACGTTTTTCTTTTGCGGAAATTCATCGATCGTTGGAGTGAAAATATTCGAGTTAATTTAATTGAATTTACACCAACTTTTTGAAATTTCGTATACTCGAATGTGGGAGTTGAATTTATAAGCGCACCGTGAAGATTTAGGGGTTGTAAAATTATATTTCGTATTATTGTACACAATTACGATTATTCTCAATCATAATTGTGTACATTTAGAATATTAGAATGTTCTGGAAAATGCAAAATAATCGACAATAGGAAAACAAAGTAATTCAATTAACTGATTAAAGTTTAAGGGTGGAATGAAATAACAACTCGTACGATTTAATTGTTGTCGAGATGTCCAATTTAACGGGCTTAGATTTAATTTTCACGCTTAAATTTGAATTGCACCTTGTAAAATCGGGTAGTTTATTCCGCATTGAAGTATAGCCCTTTAGAGGGCGTCCGATTTGAAATTTTGACTGAACGCTCCTTAGGGACAACAACAAATTCCAATAACTATCGAAATTTTCCCATTAGGGACTAAATACTAGAAGTATATAACCCTTATCAGCGATTCTGAAAATATTTCGAGAATTTCAAGGTGCCTCTAGAGATAATTTTAGCAAAACTTGGACTTCGTAGCTGGAGAAATCGGTCAAAAAACAATGTCTACAGAGAATGTTGCAATTTTCAACCATAAACTACGCACATAAAACGATTAAGAATGGGGTAAAGTTGTTTTATTTGTATAGTTGATTGACTTGCGTTGAACTACGAGGGCCAACTTTTTCTAAAATTTTCTAGAAGCCTCCCACAAATCCTCAAAGTAATAGGACTTTTAAATGGTCCACACCTATAGTTTTTCTCGTGCTAACCACAATGGGGTAAAAATAGGGCTTTTTGTTGAAAATTCCGGATGGACATCAAAGAATCGTTTGTAATTCTGTACTTTTACAGTTTCAATTTGTTTAATTGATGTGAAATAATCGATTGAATAAAGCTAAAATAGAGAACAGGTGAATTATCGAGCGTATTATAAGTTTTATGTTAATATTTAACCAATTCATTAACTTATCCGTGTAGTTCTTGATATTCTCCAGGGAATTCATGAGAGTTAGAATAGTATTCGAAAGATTATTTATTTTAAATGATTAGTAAGTAAAACTAGCACAGACAGTTGGAATTGTAGGCGATCTTTTGAATTAATTAATCACTCGAAAATCCAGCGATTTATTTGTTGTTTAAGCGAAAAAAGGTGGGTTGAAAGATCGAGGGTCGTTACAAAAAATTGTTTGTAATCCCCATAAGTCGTGGGTATTTTTTTTTTAATTGAATATATCTGGCTCGAATCCAAAATTCGGTGTATTTCTATAAACAAGTTTATTAATTCATCAACTAGTTCTCTTATCTACAACTATTTTAATGAATGCAAATTAGATTATAAACAGGCTATCTATTCATGTTCTGTTGATTTTCTAATTAGAAACCACCCCTATTTCTTAGCCGTTTATATAACTTACCAGAAATACAATTTCGATCAATTTGCAGTAAGAATTTCGTCAACAAATCTTTACGCCCCCATAAAAACGCTAATCCAGCCATTGGTAAAATCATATAGAATGTAACGAATGTAAATTTCGTCCACGATTGATTTTCTGTTGTCGTTTGATTCGATGTCGATACATTGCCTGGAAGATAAAACGAATTAAATTTAGATTTATTTCTAAAAGGATTCTTTAAATGTTAGGACATTATTAGTGAGACAAAACAGTTTCTTTGTTTCGTATAAAACCCGCATAATTTATTAGAGAAAATCCTGGCTCCCGCACAATAAACCCCTCACTTACAACAACAAACATCGACCAATTATAAAATAAAAGCGAGACGATACTAAATCAACAAGACAAGTTTCAGGGATGAACAGAAAGGGGGTTAATTATTGGATAGATTCTATATAGTGTTGACGCCTACATAAATAACACCCTGCGAATTTTTGGATGGTCGTTGGGGTAAAAACAAGGAGAGAGAGTGTGATTTTTTCGGTTGAAACTTTAGATTTATTGACTTGATTCCAGGCGATAGGGAAAAAAGGGCAATAGGTATTGAATTAACAGTTTTTTAGTCGTCTTAATTGTCTTTCGTTAACAATCGACTGTAGTCAGTGGTGTGTTAAAAAGTTCTTCTCTTTGTATTCAATTTTTATAAGAAAATTACACCCTTTCTACTCTTGATAACGTTAGTGATGATGATGATGAATAAGATTTCGGTACAATTAATCGTCTTGCATGAATACTCTTAATCAACAAGACAGATAAAGAGATCGGCGATGTTTCAAAATGGATGAACACAAGAATGATTTCTTTTGTGTATTTCTACCGTCTTAAATAGACGGTAATTCATTATCGATTTCACTTTGTCGTCTCGTTTGCTGCTATTTTATTTTTTATTATTCTTCCAACTATTCTAAGACGATCACTCGTCTTCTATCCAGTTTATCATTTATATAAAAGCATTGAAGATGATTCTTAACACGCTAACTATCGTGTTAGTGTTTTCCAAATCGATTCAATTAATAATAGAAAAGGAGCAAATACATTGAAAATCTCTCAGCGCTAATAAATCTTGGGATATTCTCGCATACTTACACGAAATATTAATTGGGGATTGTGTTTTGCAGTTTGAAATGAAGTTATGAATGAAATTCCGTGTTTTTTTGTTGGAAATTTTGAATTGCGCGCTAAAAGTGGATTGGTAAACTTGTATTACTAAATTATCCTAGTATTGCTTGAATTTCTAACCTTTCATTATTAATTCTCAGAGAAAATGATTCAAAATTTAAATTTTTCTAAGTTTTTAAGCCAAATTCTCCTTTATAGTATAAGTTTTGTAGCTATTCTGGCCCAAATCATTAGTTTTTATCGAATTTGGATGTCAAATTTGGAAAATTATATGTATTGATAACGAAATAGGACAATTTCTGAGTCTCTAAATCATCAAATTTTGGCCAATTTTCTAGCTGTTTTCTTATCGTATAATCTAAAAGTTGACTTTTTGCCTAAATCTGTGGTTTTTTAAAGAAATTTGTTACTAAACCGATGGACAGGGACAATTTTTAACCGTTTTAGCGAATTTTTGGGCTTCGTATCTAATTAAACAAAATGTGTTGATGAACCTGTATGACTAAACTTCCTTAGTGTTGCCATTGAATGGATAGTATAATATTCAATCAACGGCATTACCCAAATTTCTAACCTCAAAATTTTTATTTTGGGTTTCGTTACTCTTATTGTGGTGTTTTATCCTTGCCCTATCAGTTTTCAGAGTTTTGAAATTTAAGTTTTGGGTTAAATTGAATATCAGTTTGGAGTTTGAAATTCTTGGCCTTAATTACTAATTTAGTGATTCTACTAAATTTCCGTTTGATTATCGATTTTACTAACGAATTTGGATAATTTCCAAATATTGACACTGAAATAGGGCTACTCTATATCAAACTTTGAGGAGCTATTTTTGATCTAGTCTAGATTTTGACCTAAATTTGTATTTAAAGTCTTTGTATTTCGAAATCTCGATCGATTAAAACAGACAATTTTAACAATTTTGACCAATTTTTGAGTGCATTAATCTATCTAGTTCGGCCACAATGATTCGCCCCATATTATTTTGATTTTCCCAAAATTCGAAAGTTTCGCTTCTATCGAATTAATGTTCAAATTTCGTACTTTAAAATTGCTATTTTGGCTATCACTATCGCGCATTTTTATCTTTCATTATCAGTTCTCAGTCTTTCTTGTCTTTCAGACTGAAGTCCTGTGTTGAGCTCGAAATTTTTGAAATTTGAATTGTAAATCTGGTCGTTTTATTCAATTTTTTAGCTAAACTTTCGTTTGACTATCAGTTTTTATTGGTTTTCTAGTACTGAATTTAGAAATTTTGAACATATTGACCCTGAAATAGGGCTACTAATGTTTTAATCTAAAGTCTGAGTAATTTTTAATCAAATTTAGTCAATTTTTAAGTTATCTTTTCGTCATTTAGATTACATTTCGTCAGTTTTTTTGCTGTAGATGAATCAAAATTTTAGGACAAAATTGTAACAATTTTATTTAATTTTTGAGTGTATTAGTCAAATTGATCGATAAGTCGTCTCAAAATATCATAATAGAGTCGATTTTTTTTGTGTTTTTTACAAAAATATTGGTTCATTTAACAAGTTTCGCTTTCACAACACAAATTATTATTACAAAAAGCAATTCATAGTATTTCAATTATTAAAATTTGTTATACTTTATGGATTTTGTGTAGCTAATTGGTTCTTATATTTCTTATTTAGTCGCAATTGGGAATTTTTTCGATAATTTTCAACGGAATTAAGCCCACCAAACCTTGTAAAAATGTAATAGCAGTAATTCTTTACTTATCTCTAATTTGTTGTTGAAAATAATAAAGTAAACGGTGAATTTTTGTTTAAAAACAAAACAAAACTAGTCATTATTATAATGAAGTATAAAAAACGTCCCACTCGTACGATAATAAATAATTAAAAATCGAACAGATATTAACAAAATATATAAACTACCATCTGAATTATTAAAATTTTATTCTACTTAAAAGTCGGCTATTTGTTGATTGATATTGATTTCAAATTGGGAAGATTTAAGTAATTTTCCATTAGAATATCGGTGTAATTACGCGAAATTACAATCGGAAAGATGATGTTAAAGAGAGCCTTGAATTCACTTACCGTTAGTTTTTATCATTTTCACATTGTTTTATACATAACAGTTTAAAACACGCATACATGAACACAAACATATCAAAATATTGTTAAAAACAATTTATTTATCAATTCAATTGTGACGTACCTGGTATTGATAAAATATTTCTACTCTAAGATAAAAATTATAAAAAACAAAATAAAGATTCTCATAGGATTCGATTATAAATTAGTTTGTATCTAAATTATTTGCGGATAAATCAATCGACTTACCGGAATTATCAAAAATGTACGTAATTGGTAACATTTTCGTAGTTTAAATGTAAGACAATGAAAATTCAAACACCGACACACGATAATAAAAGTTTAACAAATGTTTATTTTATCACATGTTTGTCAAACATACATACAAGTCAATATTAGTTAATAACGACTAAAAACGTATTATTCACAACTTTTATTGGACAATATTGGAACTAGTCGGTAGTTGTTGTAGTGCGGCTAAAGGACATTTAATAATAATAAAAATTAAAACCAACTAGTGTAATGAAGTTTAACAAATGCACATACCGGGCTTCTATTTCTCGTGTCTTTTACAATTTGAAAATAGCGTAACGGAAACTTTCTACAATCATCGCATTTCACCGTTTATTAACAATTTTTTATCTTTTTTTTAAACAATTTTTTCCGAACAATTCAAAGAAAGTATTCCTAATAAATATTCATCGGAATTGTTCTACTTAAACTTGACCTATATGCTTATCGATTAAAATTTCCATTTCTTGGAGCGATATTTTTACGAAATAATCAACTAAAATTGACTAGGGGTGTGTAATTTACAATTCGATTAAGTTCTAGTTTGATGTCAATATTTACAAATTAACGTAATAAATAATGCTGTTGTCTAGAAAATCGTTAATTTATAGTGTTTTAATTGCATTAAAATATTTAATCTTGTTGCAGGTTTCATTTTACTATAATTAATTCTAGAATGGTTAATAATTTTAATTGATTTATAAATGTAGAAGCATTTCCTTGTATTCACAACTGTTAATTGTAAATAATTACGGATTTTTTATCTGTTGTATTATCAATAATTATTTTTAGACAAAAACATGGGAAATAAAATCGTTGTTGCAATTTTAAAAAAATTCCATGCGTAGACGGTAAGGAAGCTTTACCCCTAATTAGCAAAGCAGTTTAATTAGGGACAGAAAAAATATTGTTTAATTAGCAGAGTTGATGGATTCGAAGTTTGGGTTGTAAACAGTTTTTTAAGTTTAATTATAGTCCTCTCAATACAGGCATAATTTGTAAATTTACACTCATTCTACACTAACTGTCTTCTTTCAACCTACTTATTTAAAATCGATATAAAATGACTTTTGGTTGTAAAAGTTAAGTGCCAGACAAAGTTCTGTCAAAAAAGAGTGAATTTCACCCTCTTTTTACACTAAAATAATCTACTTTTAGCCTATTTATTCTGTTTGAAGTCGGTGTAAAATGACTTTTTAGTTGTAGAACTGAGCCTAAAGCAAATCTTTAAAAAAATAATAAAACTTTGCTAACAATACAATTTGACCGGAAAATTTAGCAAAAACTGTTGATTAAAGACAAAATTTCATGCTCCTTTCAATATAGGCGCAATTTGTGAATTCACCCTCTTTTTACACTAATAGTCTCCTTTCAGCCGACTTATTGTGTTTGAAGTCGATATGAAATGACTTTTTGGTTGTGACATTCAATCTAGGTCCAAGTTTTGAAGAGAAAAAATTTAAAAAATTTCACTTTTTGGGGTTTAATTACAAAGCGTCGTGTTAGAGGAGGTGTAATTTGTAAATTTATCCTCTTTTTACACTAACAGTCTTGTTTTAACCTAATTATTTAAAATCGATATAAAATGACGTTTGATTGTAGAAGTTGAGTCCCAGTCAAAGTTCTGACAAGAAAAAAATGAATTTCACCCTCTTTTTACACTAAAGTGGTCTACTTTTAGCCTACTTATTGTGTTTGAAGTCGACGTAAAATGACTTTTAAGTTGTAGAAACTGAACCTAAAGCAAAGCTTTAGAAAATATAAAAATTTTGGCCGGAAAATTCAGCAAAAACTGTTGATTAAAGACAAAATTTCATGCTCCCTTCAATGTAGGCGCAATTTGTGAATCCACCCTCTTTTTACACTAATAGTCTCCTTTTAGCGCACTTATTGTGTTTGAAGTCGATATTAAATAACTTTTTGGTTGTAAAGGTTCAACCTAGGTCAAAGTTTTGAAGAGGAAAAATTCAAAAATTTGCACTTTTTTAGATTTAATTACAAAGAGTCGTGTTAGAGGGGGTGTAATTTGTAAATTTATCCTAATACACTAATACGGTCTTCTTTTAACTAATTGTGTTTGAAATCAATATAAAATTAGGTTTTTTTTTCGTAAAAACTCAGCCTGAGTCTAAGATCTGGAAAGAAAAGGCAAAAATTAAAATTTCATTAAAAATGGAATAATTTGATAGCAAAATTTAGCAAAAACTATTAACTAAAGGCTAAAATTTACACTTTTTAGGTTTAATTATAAAAAAGGGTCATTATTTGTAAATTTAGACTCCTTTTACACTAACACAGTCAACTTTTGAAACTTATTGTGTTTGAAATAGATACAACACGACTTTTTTGTTGTAGAAACTGAGTCAGAGCTCTAGAAGGAAAAGGAAAAGTGGAAATTCTACGTACAATAAGACAATTTAATGGGGCAATTTAACAAAAACTGTTGACTAAAGATATAAATTTCTTAAGTTTAATCATAAAGAGTTCTCAATACCTTCTTTTTACACTAACACAATCGTCTTTTAGCCTATTTAATGTATTATAAATGAATATAGAATGACTTTTAAATTATACAAGCTTTGAAGAGAAAAAATTCAAAAATATACACTTTTTTAGGGTTAGTTACAAAGAATCGTGTTACTGGAGGCATAACTGGAGATTTACCCTCTTTTTACACTAATACAGTCTTCTTTTAGCCTTATTATTATGTTTGAAATCGATTTAAAGCTCAACTGTGAAAGCTGAGTTTAAGTCTATGCTTTAAAGGAAAAGAGAAAAACTTAAATTTTGTTAATAATAACACAATTTGACTAAAATTAACACGTTTTGCGTTTAATGATAGTCTTTGTAATGGAGACTTAGACTGTAGATTTACCCTCTTTTTACACTATTCCAGTCTTCTTTTAGCCCATCTTTCGAAGTCGATATGAAGTGATTTTTTGATAATAGGAATGAATCTGAGGCAAAATTTTGCAGAGAAACCGGAAAAATTAAAATCGCACTAACAATAACACAATTTGATGATAAAATTTAGCCATAATTGTTAAATAAAGACTAAAATTTGCCAATAAAAATTGTTAATCCAGAGTTTCTAGACTGTTCTGTAATTTGTGCTCCTAAATTGCGAATCCACTAAAATTCGTGCCATTTAACCGCCAATATGAATAAATTTTAAGGCCAATTTGCAGTCTCCACATCAATCATTTTTATTTATCGACAAACTTGGTGTGGTGTGGCGAAAAAAAACAAGACAACGAAAAATCTGTCGGATAATTATTTGAAGTGACATCGTCGATGATAGGAGGAGAACTGCCAACGCAACGTTTCAAAAGATGTCACACATATAAATTTCGTTGTGGAAGAGACGTTTCCACCCGTGATCTTTCACCATAACCAACATCAATCACTTTCACCACCACCATTCCAGTTAACAGATCATTGTTAAAATTCGGGGGGATGGAAGAGTAATCGTTCAACAATTTCCCGTTACAAGACTGCCAAGTAGTTTCCAAATAACCGAAAGTAAAAGCGTTTAGAAAAAGGAGCACCACAGGTGGATTTTAGAATATTTTAATATCCAAATTGTCCGTATCAGTTGTTGTGTTAAAATATCTTGATTAATTGTGGTAGTCTCCTTATGTTCCGGAAACATTCTAAATACTTGTACATTAGGTATTTAAGTAAAGCTTTTAATTAATTCTCACAAAAAGCTCGGTAATTTGTCCGTTTCAAAAGATAGAGATACAGCAAGTGGGGAGATTAAAGATCAACGTTAATTTGAAAATTTGCATCTTCTACATTTTATAAATTTTTAACTAGAAAGGAAGTTGACGTTTGAATCAATTTTCTTGATCCGTTAATAACGAAACGGTGTTTTTCGAATTTGCAATTATTTCGTCCATTAAATTGGGAAATTTTTCGAGAAATTTCTAGGGTGAGGTTGTTTTTAAAATGAATTATTAACAGGGTGGAAATGAATAATTTCTATTGTTATATATCTAGGAATAAACACGCAACCCCTGAACTAATAGAAAAATGGATAATTATTTTGGGGGATTAAAATAAAATATGCAGAATTCCACCAGATGTTACGCGTTTCCCTGCTGTTTTAATATTTCATAAAATTTGAAATTAAATCGGAAAATTACGAAAAAAATCCAACAAAAACAATAATATCGAGTTCATTATTGTGTTGAGTTTCCTCTAGACAGTGCAATAGAGTTAAAAGAACATTTGTTTCTTGTATTAAGCAATTTCCTGGGCTTATCGTGGAGCTTTTCCGCCTCACCCTCAACACAACACACCCTCCTCTATGTTGAGAATTCTATTGTTAATGGGACGATATATTTCACCAGGGACTAAATGATACTAGTGATATGTTCTTCCCCAGGAAATATCAGTGTTGACGATTTTCTTTTAAGGGTAGTAATTAGATATTATTTTGTTTAATACGATATTCAACCGTAACCAATTCAATTATAAACTTGTATTCGCCTCCATTTACGGATTAAAAACGGAACGGAAGCACTTTTGATAGGCGTGAATTTTGTTAATTATTCGATTAGATACTGTTGAAACTTTCTAATTCCATTAAACTATGTTCAATTTTAATAAATTGATTAAGCTAATATGGAATATAAATATCCCATTTGTCGATACATTAAACATTAATTATTTCTATAAATTGTAGGCCTATAGTTCGATTGAATTGCACTTTATATATTAACGGATAAAGTAATTGGGAATTTCGTGTAATCTTTAAGCTACCTATTCGGTTGTTATAGGGGCGAAAGCGGAAACGGAAGTGGGGAAAATCTTCTCTAATTTGCAAACATATCCCAGTTAATACCAGTTGGACCATCCAAAGGCAGATATATTAAATTTATTTTCATATAACAGTTGGCTAAAACTTGAATTATTATTATGATAACCGTTAGTAATTATTGTTTGAATCGAATTCAATTAGTTCTAGTTACATTTTATAAATAGCATTTATAATTGTTCCGTTTCAATGATAATTGAATTGATCTTTCTAACCTTCTGTTACATACTCGTTGTTCAATTCTATTTTTATGTGGAGCGATTTCTAAAAATATACCCATTCAGTTGAAATTCTCTCTTTTTTAACAATTTCTAAGGGTTACGAAAGTGCCATTTATTTTAACGCAAACAGAACGGAAGCAAAAATTAAAATAGAACTAGTTTAATTGTCAATTTTTTGATAATAACAAGCTTGCAGGACAATTTCTGAGGAATTTCTAAATTGCTTTCAACGATTTTGAAAATTTGAAATTACCGGCTAACTTATAGGGGTAAAAATAAATAAAACATGCTTCACGATTCCCTGTCACTCAAACTTCAGTTGAAGCTTTCCTGAAACAGAAAAGCTTTTAGATCCGTCTTGAAACACTCTTTCTAGTGCTTTTGACTCATTGCAATAAGTCATCAAACAAGGGAGATATCGGTTATTCAAGTTTGGCCTATTTTAGACACCGAATCGCATAGAAAACTGTAATGTGAATCCTCCAGTTTGTGGAAGTTTTTCGAAAAACTGGGCGATCTCTTAGAGATTTGAAAAACGTTTCAAATTTGCTATATTCTTTGAAGAAATCGTTGAGAAATCGGTAATATTTGTTAAGTTATGGGGGAAAAAATTGGAAAAACCGGTTCTCCCACATTTTTGTCTGTAACTCGAAGTTCAGTAGACTTTCCAAAGCCAAAACACTCGTAGATAGTCTTTGAAATGCTCTTTCTAACGCTATTATGCTTTTTGTTGTTTATTATCAAACAAGCGAGATATCAATTTTTAAATTTTGCCGTTTTTCGGCCGCCAAATGAACAGCAATGTATATAATATGGGCCCTTAATTTTCTACCAATTTTCCGGAAAACTGACAAATCTATAAGAGAATTTCTTGAACACTTGAAAAGTGCTTTTAATTTACTATATGCTGTGGGCAAAATTATTGAAAAATCGATCATATTTGCTACGTTATAGGATTTTTTTTTAAACATGTACTCCAATATTATCCTCTAAAATTCGGAATTCCATAGAAATTTTCCAAAACAATACTTCTTGAACTGATCTTTCTAGTGCTACTATATTCATTACAACACACCATCAAACAAGGGAGTTATTGGTTATTAAAGATTGGCATTTTTCAGGCACAAAGATGTAATGTCGGCCCTCCAGTTTCTGCCAATTTTTCGGAAAACTCATAAACTTATTGGAAGATTTCTTCAAAGTTTGAGAAGCTCTTCCCGTTGTTTATATACTTTGAGAAAATTATTGGAAAATCGATAATTTTTGCTGAGTTATAAGGAACATATGGAAAAAATATGGAATTTTATGAAACAAAAATGCTCGCAGAAACTCATCGAAACGCCATTTCTAATGCTCCTATATCTATTGCAAATGTTGTCAAACAAGGGAGAAATCGATTAATGGAAACTGGCCCTGATGGCAGCGAATCTAAAAAGGGAAAAACAAGGGTAAGTTTCGATAACATTCTTAATTTCCGTTATATATCCGCTTAAAAACATGCGGAAATAGAAATTCTGTAGATTTCTAGTAGGTATCTTGTTTTAAAGTTGATGCTTTAAGACTCGTATTCTGCAAGATTTTGCTCCCAGTTCTAGTCCAAAGTGCAGAAGGGGTGATTTTGATTTGTTCGATTAGAAACAAATAGAACAAAGTCGGTTTTAGGAATTTTTCGATTTTAGTTGGTAGTGTAGAAACTGATTAGGATGTTTCGTCACGTTCTGTCTACATGCGAATCGAAGCGAAAGGACCTAACAATAAATGATGTTAAGATGTTAAAGTGTGATAGTTTTACAAATGTCGTGTTATATTGTTTGACAAGACAAGGGTTTGTTGCAAGGGTATTTTTCTATAAACGAGAACAAATATTTGATTTTTAAATAGAAATTTTGTGGCCGTTGTGTGATTTTCTACAATGAGCGATTCGTTATTTTTATATTCTCCAATGCAAGATTTGATTTTAAGGGTGTTATTAATGCGAAAAGGGAGCTTTACCTTTATTGCATACTTACAGGTATACGTACAACGTTATATTAAAAGCAATACCATTTTTATTGCGTTGTATATAGCGAGGTTATTACGGTCATTTCAGACTACGATCAAAATCCTTCGATTTATACGATCATCGGATGGAGCATATCAATTTCTATTCGATCTACATAAATATTCAATATTATTGTAGTGTATTTGTTGGGAAAACAATAAAATATACAACAAAAATACCTAAATCGATCAGCGATTTTCCCGGTTCAAATCAGGTCAAAACTGTTGTAAAATTTTGTTTAGTTACCGTTGATATTGAATTAACGATTCTTAATAAAAATTCGAAAGCTCCAACCATTAGTATTCGACAAATCTAAGCAGGGATTTAGTTCTCAAGATAAATTCCCCTGGGTCGAATTCTATCGATGCTATCAACAATGTGTCCGATAGCCATTTACATAAATCGTTGACTAACGGGCGACTTAAATTATGTTACAATCCCGACTTTTTGTCATTTCCTTCGTATCAAAAAAAGGTGGCAAAATTGCGTTATTTGAGTAACAGAATAATTGACATATCGAACAAAATTGAAGCGTTGAATTTTATTAAATCGCATTTTTCAACCCATCAAGATTGAGTTGGAAATCAAACTAGTCGCCTTAACATTGCAAAATTGTTGATTTATTGTTCCTATTCACATCTTGCATCCTTAATGTCTCACCTATCTCCCAAAGGGGCCATGAATACGTTTCCAATTTCGTTGAAATCGGGATGTCGATAGATCTTCTGTCAGCAAATTTAAGATGTGTCATTGAAGAATAATTCCATTTTGTTATTATAACAAAATTCTCTACAATAAACAAACTTCAGCTCGTCTATCTATTTGTTGAAATTAATTTCCCCAGTGGCCAGGTTAGTTTGTAGATGATCGTTACACATTTGTAGTGGAATTTATAATTTAACCGACAACGTAATAATATTAGAAATTTGATAAATCAATCGGATTTGTCATTAAATAGAAAGACGATTTGGGAATCGTTTCATTTCATTCAATAGAGGACCAACACCGGAATTACTTTGTCGACCGATCGCTTTTACTTTACGAAGCTTTCAAATCTCGTATTGATTGGATTAAAATTCTTTAGATGTTTGCTTCTATTCTCTATCGTCGATCTCTATATGAGCTTTTTGTTTACTGTTATTTTTTCCTTCGAAACGAAAAACTCTATCTATCGTATTTTTGTTGTTTATTCGTTCATTATTACCGGATTCTGTACACAAGACAAAATAATAGGAATGGAATTAATTAGGGGCTGGTGGATTTAATATTCTATACCGCTAACAATTACTTATTGTTTGGTGATATTAAAAGCGTCAAATTTTAATGTAATATTTGCATATAAATTAAATACAATTCTGTAAATTCCATATAAATCCATTCAATAATCGAAACGCTGAAGGATTTGCATGGGGAAAAGTGTTTGAAATTAATTTTATTTGGATTGATGGACGTTTTAGGGGTTTATTTTGTTCTATATTGTTCAGTTTTGACACTTTTATATGGTCGTATTCGGTGAGACAAGTTGTTTTTGTGTTCTCAAGAGACGTAAACAATTTTTTATAACAATTAGACGATTCTATTCTTGTTACTGAACTATAAGAATTTATTGGTAACTTAATGGAGTTGTTTAATTCATAAATTATCGAATTTATGTCAACATAATTTCCATATTATTTTAATAATTGTAAATTTTTTTTGCCCGGCGCCTCCACCACTTTTGTGTAATTTTAATCTTGTTTGGGATGGAGTAGAAAGCCATATCAAACGTTAATTAATACAACGAAAACAGGTTTTTTAATACAATTTGTATCTAAAATTAGCAATGAGTCATTCCAAATACCGCTAAAAACGTTCTAATTGGAAAAAAAAATTTGCTGAATTTAATATAGTCTAAAGAGGGAGATTTAGTCAATTTTTGCACATTTTCAGCAAATATAATTGTTTTTAACAAATTTTCTAATAATAAGCTGTTACATTAGTAGTATAACGAAGAAGTCTAATTTATCTGATATTACTTAAGGACAATATTTGAGGAGAGCTGACGGAGTTGCTTAACAGGAAAATCGAATTTATAGCTGTCAGAAGAGAGTTACTAAATTTTTGCGTGAATTCTTAAATATTTCCATCATAATTTCCACATTCTTCAATTATTAAGAAATTTAGAAAGATTCCATCCACAATTTTGATCAATTATAATCTGATTTATAATACAGTAGGGAAGAATTCTTTATAAATTGTTAACTACTTCAGCAAAAACAGATTTGTTTATTCAATCTAAAATTCTATCTAATCTTAGAAACGAAGGGCTGACACAAGAATTTTTAATCGAAACAAATTGATTTGTGCTTTCGTTAAATTCACAATAACTGAATTGAGGCAATTTGGTCAATTTTCGGGCAGAATTTTTAGACTTCAGTCTAGCTATTTGCATACTTCCGTCAATAGATTTGATTTTTGATAAATTTTATAATAAAATGCTGACACATTCATAATGTAATGATGATGTATGGAGGTCTAACCGGCCTCTATTTTAAATAATGTAATTTAAGGATCATTTTTGAATAGAGTTAATAGGGCTTAAGAAGTGAATTAGATTTATGGCAGTCAAAAGGTAGATTTAGATGGTTTTTGAGTTAATTCTTGAAAATTTCCAATATAATTTCAATATTTTTTTAATAAAAAAGATTTAGAAGTATTTGTAACTTTATCCGTCGCCTCCACCGTTTCTGATCAATTTTAATCTTATTTAATATAAAAAAGCCTTAAAAATCGTTAATTATTACAACAGAAGTATGTTTCTCAAACAGAATTTATATCTCAAATTAGCAATGAATGTCTTAGGATTCCTTTGTGAAGGTTTTTAATTTAAAAAATCCATATTTTGTTTAGTTCCCAGCTAACAAAAATCGAGATTTAGTCAATTTTCGGCCTAATAGACTAGTTTTTGCACATTTTTATCAATTTAAATGATCTTTTATTGAAAATCTGAGAAATTGGTAAAATAATGAAGAAGTATAAATATCTAGACGACCTCTGATTCAAATGATATTAATTAGGGGTAATATTTGAAGAAAACGATGGGGCTATTTAAGGCAAAAAAAATTAAAATACATTGGGCTTAAACTGTAGTTTTCAGATATGAAAAAACTTCATTTTTAGAATGCTGGAAGCTTAATAGAATTTTGTAAAAAAATAGTAATTATAAAATTTAGCGATGTTGTTTGTTTTTGTTTAGAATAATTGAGATTTAGTCAATTTTCCCATAACTATGACTATTTTTAATGTAATTTTCAAATTATTTGAATAATTGTATGATTTAGAAACTTTGATGTTCTTGCTTGGCGCCTCCACCATTTCAAACTTTATTTTAATTAGAATAGAAAGCTTGATAAATCGCTAATTAGTATAGCAAAAAAAGGATTTTTCACAAATTTTAAAGTAAACTTATCAATAAACGGTACATTACGGAAATTTTTAATTGGAAAATTTTCTACATTTGAAACCGTGAAAACAAGGCGATTTAGTCGATTTTTGGGCCGATTTTTGACCTCCGATTCAAATTCTTCTATTCGAGTAATATTTGAAAAGAGGTAATAGAGCTGTTTAAATAGAAAATTTAAACCATATACAACCGGAATTGCGCTTTTCGAATACAAAAACATCATTTAGATATATTATTGAAAGCTTCACCGAATTTTATACGCTATATATAATATCTCAAATTTAAACCTTAAAGTTATAGATAATAGCCTCAAGTCAAAATTATGTTCGAGATTCGGTTTCAGTACGCTATCGTTGGCTTTATTTACCAAATATTTGTAGTATAAACCGATTTTATTATTGTTAAATCAAATTTGTACACGTTTAGAAGAATAATTTGTACGTTTGTCGATTTCTTTTCGGTGAATTTTACGATTTATTTACTTGAAAAATTGGTGAACGCGCCGATATTCGTCCCCAAATAAAATCAACTTTGTATCAAATTAACAACAATTCCGTTATTTACAAATTCACTTTAGTCTAATTCGGATAAATTGACGTAAAATCAAACACAGTTCTCCCAGATTATTGTAAATTTTACAAACTTTTAACGAAATATAAATTGCAACAGCTTCATTTTAATCAACTTTCATTTACGTATTTGGATTAAATGTAAACGGCGATTTTATTTTTGAAATTCTACAATTATTGTGACGATAAAACAGGATAATTTACAATTCTACAACCGAAAAAAAAAGAATTAAACAAGCAACTCGGGGCGTATTATTATTGCGTATAAAACAAAGAATGCATCTTTTAAAACTTACGAGAAACTCATTACCATTTCCGTTTTCGTTTCGAAGTTAACGATTGTTTTAGGGTGATAATAATGGATTGCTTTGGTCTATTAATCTTGATAATTATTCTTTCTTTGCGTATTGTTTCGAGTCGATATTTTAACAAAATTCCAGTAAACAACAGATTTTTTCGTGCAATTTCAAAGAATATAAATTATGTTGTTGCCAGTCTCTCTGAACGACTCCCCCTATAAAAATAATTTGTTGTTAATTTAATCAACCCTGTCGGCTGTACTGAGTAAAGTAAGTTGCAAATTACCACCACAACTCATTGTTATAACTTGTCAGTGTGACTTCACCTGAAAGTTTTAATTTAAAAACCAGATGGAGTTGATCAAAAATTCACACCGCATCCACCCTTATATCTATCTGCCTTTGCCCGTACTTTGCGTTATTAAATATTAAGTTTGCCACATTTCTAACAAATTAATTGAAATAATCAAAATGTGACAAATCCGTTTGAAGAATAAAATTTACACGAAAACTGAAAATTTAATCTAAAATTCCCCGGCAACATCAAACTTATGCGGTTTGTGTGTATAAAGTTTCCTGTCGAATTTCTTGATTTGCCACGGAAATTTCCATCTAAAATCGATTTATCGAACACTAGTGATTTCTTACAGTTATGCGGCGTGCATACGAGACAACTTTGACTTCTTGCCAAACAAATTTTTTCACAGTTGTATTTTATTTTATTTGATCACCTTTGAAAGTTTCGTTTGGAAATTATTTACCAATATAGGTGGAGATTGGGGCGAATCACCACCACTAAAAAAAAAGTTGTTACAGTAATTCACCCGGAATCGACCTCGTATAAAACTTACTATGAGCAGAGAGGAAAAAGTTCCCCTTGTCTACCACACCCTTCTTTATCACCTCTAGAGAGATTTTTATTATTCTACATGGCTACAACAACTTGAGTACACACAGCGGAAATTTTCGACAATTGCTTGATTATAACGAATTCAACTAATCGATCAGATAAAAATTCGATGTCTATCAATATTGGTGGAAATTGGGGAAACTGTGGAAAATCAGAAGTGTCGACTAATAAAATTCACCCCTTAGATTGTGCGATCGAAACAAATTGCTTGTTTAAAATTGAAGAAATCTTCAAAGTTCCGATAATTAACCCGGAAATTGGCATTTTTTCTCCTATAAGGTTTTCATAAAATCGGTAGGTTTAGTGGTTTATTTCTTGTGCAATCAAACAATTCCATAATTTCTAAAATATTTGAGAAAATTCGATAATTCGGCGCATCCACCATTTTTGCTAATTACCTAAAATCTCGTTACTAGAGTAAAAAGGTTCATAAATCACCAAAAATAGGCTTGTTTACATGATTTTTAGCTGGAATTAACGAATAAAATCCATCAAAGAAAAGAAACTCATTCAAAATTAAAACACTTTTGGAAAATAGTGAAAAATTAACAAGTTCTTCATCTATAAACTTATTTTATTCTTAAGGGCCATATGTCTTGTGATTGATGTGCTGTAAAATGAAAAAAAATTGCTTCTATTGCTAGATGTTTTCCATAATTTTTGGAAAACGTCGATTTTCCCAACCCATCCACCATTTTTGGACAATTTTCAGTAATCTTGTTTATGATAGAATCGAATGAAAATCTCATAAAATCATTAAATTTATGAAAAACAGGATTGTTTATTCAATTAGTAAAATTAGTAAATTATAGAGAAGAAATAAATCCACAGTTAAAATACTTTTTGAAAATTATGGGAAATGCATAATTTTTTCGAACTTTTCTCTATTCGTTAAATCGGTAGCTCTTGTGGTTGATTTACTGTACAATGAGACAATTTTAGGTACAATTATTTCTATGTATTTTCTATAATTTTTTGAGTTATCAAATTTTAGTTTATCCTGGCGCATCCACCATTTTGGCCAATTACTGAAACCTGGTAGATTTGAATAGAAATCTTATAAATCATTAATTAATATCACAGAAATAGGCTTTCTCATACAACTTGCAGCTAAATTTACCCTATAGATAAACTAAAATAAAATACCATCCCCCATAATTGGAATATTTTAGAAAGATTACAGGAAATTGATTATTTCTTAATCTAAATATTCTTTTTTCATCTGATCGGTTAATCTAGTGGTTGATTTATTGTAGAATAAGGGGGTTATTTATTTGTTTTCGTACAATTTTCATAAATTGTAGAATGATCAAGAAATTTCGATTTTTCCGGCGCATCCACCATTTTTGACTAAATACTGAAAACCTTATTTTTGGTAGAATTCAATTGGAAATTTTATGAATCATCGATTAGTCTTTTAGAAAGAGGCTGTTTTATATAATTGGCATTTAAATTTATCAAATAATACCCCTTATAGAGAAGAAATTAATCCATCATGACAATACTTTAAATAAATTTCGGAAAACTGTTTTTTTTTGCCTAAGTTTTCTCTTTGCATCAAATCGGTTAGTTTAGAAATCGATTTGTTGTACAATAAGAAAATTGCCCACCTGTTTATGCCCGGTTATTATAAATTTTAGAATAATTGAGGAATTTCTGTTTTCCCGGCGCATCCACCATTTTTGACAAATTTATCGAAAATCTTTGTCATAGAATTAAATAGAAAGTCGTACAAACCGTTAGTTAATCTATCACCAATAGGCTTACTTATGCAATTTACATTTTAAAATTGGAGAAATCTTCAAAGTTGAGATAATTAACGTTTATAGATCACCATGTAATTGGCAATATTACTTAGTAGATAGAGTATTTGATATATTAACATGATAACCTAGCCGTAATTCCCAACAATCCCGCCCTAATGGAAGATATTAGACGGTATGCTATTTGTAGAATGGGTGCATTGTTGATTTACGTTCAAATACCTACAATAAAATTCGTATTTATAAAAACAAAACAACCAAATTAGCCTTAATACAGACATTACAGTTTTTGCAAATTAAATTGTGTCCATATAAATATTAAAGTTGAGATTATGTAAACACCCTTTCGTTTTACAAACAGAACGGGTTTCGTTTCATAATTTACCGCCCTCTAACCAAACTTATATTCCAACCTTCTATAAATAATGATAAAGTTTTTCTGTGGTTTATTTGCCCGTACTGCACACATTTTATTTGTACGACCCCATAAGTTTATATATCTATAGTATATACATATATAGACGAATTTTCAACCCTTCCTTATTCGTCTACAATTTTTATTTCAACAATATAAAACTAAGTAGTTTAAGTGTATTGAAACAAAAGGATATGAATGGAGAAACGAGAGTAAAATATACACGGCTACTGAACGGCAATTGTTGTTCCATTTCAAAAATGAATTGAGAAAGATGAGTGGTATACACACACACAAAAGTAGTCTCTCAGTTCGATGTATAAAATGTTAAAATAACAGTAGAATGGGAATATAAAGAATCGCTTAATATAAAGTGAAGTTTGAGATTCGTATAATAGGTAGCGTTATTGAAATACTTTTAAAATGAATATTGTATACGTGTACATTTAACAAGCTTGTTATCATAAGTTAACAAGGTTGATCATCAACATAAATCATGCAACAGGGTGGATTTCCTTACAAATTTTCGTTACATAATAACATTAAAATTTCCAAGCTAATTGAAAATAAACAATTCGCTGGATTATATCAAGTTTGAATTGACTCTAATTATAAGACATACCTACCCATCTACATTGCGACATTTTCATATAAAAACGGTGATGTTTAATTATGAATTCGTCTACAATCCATTAGGAAAATGAAAACGTTAACTTTGTGGTTGGTTGAATTGAAAATAGTTTGAAAAACAAACAGATAACTGTCGGTCAGTTTCTAGTTTATTTCATTCCATCAATAGCCGCTCCTATTCGATTTTCCTAACAGAGAGACGTAATTTTAGCCGAGTTGTTAAAGGGAGACTTGCAGAAAAAATCAGAATAGACACTAATCTTAAAAGTACTTTAGAGAAATAGTGGAAATGTTTTTTAGAATCACTGATAAATTTCCATTCCTGTTTACAGTAGACGTAAAATCTAGTAAATCGTCAATTGGGCTTTCAACAACAGGCTCATTCAAACAATTTCCACTGCAAGTTAATAATTAATACCTCTTGTAACGAAGAAATTAATTTAAAATTAGAATACTTGAAGCAAATATTGGAAAATTGATTTTTTCTCTCGATAAGTGGAACGATTAAGAAATTTGATTTC
This sequence comes from Hycleus cichorii, assembly GCA_013841215.1. Lineage (NCBI taxonomy): Eukaryota > Metazoa > Arthropoda > Insecta > Coleoptera > Meloidae > Hycleus > Hycleus cichorii. The sequence goes on from JACDRQ010000155.1 coordinate 87,410, forward strand.
CCGGCGCATCCACCAATTTTGGTTAATTATTTCAAATTTTGCTTATAGAATTGGATAGAAACTCGCGAAAGTCGTTGATTAGTCTATCAAAAACAAACTCATTTATGCAATTTATATCTAAAATTAGTAATTAATATGCATATAAAGTTATACTGAAGAAATTAATCCAAAATTGTAGTATTTTAGGGAAATAAAAGCATTATTTTTTGCCTCTTATAAATTATGCGTCTGTTTATGTATGGTTTCAAAAATTTTTAGAATGACTGTGTTTATGATAAAAGGCAGTCGTATAAATCGTTAATTAGTCGATCAAAAACAGGCTGATGTATACAATTTGTACCTAAAATTGCTCATTATAGCAAAGAATTTATTTTAAAATTCAAATATTTTAGCAAAATAAGAGAAGATTGAATTTCTTGCTTCATGTGGACCTATTCTAGTCATAAAATTGACAAGTTTAGTGACTGTTGTGTTGTATAATAAAAGAATTATGCTTCTGTTATTGCAGAATTTTTATAATTATTAGAATAATTGAGAATGTTTGATATTCCGGCGCATCCACCATTTTTTCGGCAATAATGTTTATAATGCGACTAAATAGAACGTCTTGTAAACATCAATTAACCCATCACAACCAGACCTATTCCTAAAAATATTGACTTCAAACTGGTCTTAGAGCAAAGACATTAATCTAACATTAAAATACTTTGACAAAGTAATAGAAAACTGAATTTTGTACGTTCCGTAAGCTTAAAATATCCGTAAAATGGGTATTTTTAGTGAATAGTATGTTGTACAATAAAAGAATTATGCGCCTCATTCGGTATAATTTCTATAATTTTTGAAATAATTGAGAATTTCTTGATTTCTTCCCGGCGCATCCACCATTTTTGCCTAAATTACCGAAAATTTGATTTCCAGTAAACTCAATTAAATAATTTTGTCTAAAACTGGTTTATTTATAGAATTTGCCCCTAAAATACCGTAGAACATATAAATTAATCCAAAATCTGAATACTTCAGGCAAATAACGAGAAATTTTGTTTTTCGTTTGCCACATTGATTGATGTATTGTGGGGTAAAAGAATTAGACATCTAGATCGGCATAATTTCCATAATTTTAAGAATTATTGAGAAATTTCCGTATCCGGCGCATCCACCATTTGTGGCCAATTTAACGGTAATCTTATTTAGATGAAAAGTCTCATAAATCGCTAATTATTACAACAGAAACAAGCTGATAATACGATTTATAGATCGCAAAAAATGCTAGTGAACAAATTAATCCAAAATCGACTTAAACTATGTTGTTTTATCGTTTAAAAAACAAGGAACAATAACTAGATGGGGATTATATTCGAGTATAACTGTTATAAAACGGGACACAATGAGACACATTTTATTACAGTAGTTATTTGTTCGTATATTGTATGAAGTTGTCTTGTTTCTATGCAAGCCAACAACTGTGCATAACACCCAAAGGTGTAATTTTAAGGAATTTTATGTTCACCACCATAATTGTATGTCTAGACGATATTTCCCAAATCTTCATCTAATTCTATATCATTTGAAAATAATTTTATAATTAAACAAAAATTTCGGTAAAAAGTTCAACAAATCTTCCGATACAATCTCAAATGTTGTACCAATTCGAAACCGCACAACAAATTCGCTATTTATTTACAACACATGTACGATATATATTGGTAGATATATATATGTTATACCTAGCTATTGCTGCATGACTGTAGCAAAGCTTGCGCAAGCTCTATAAAGCTTTCATTATGGTCCAGCACCGAGACGCTTTTGTTGCTGTGTGTAGTCATTGGCGACGATCGAGAGCGATTGTATCTGGTAGCGTCGCGACGCTCTCTCTACCACTTCTTCACCAAACTCTACTCTATCTATATCTATATATAAAAGAGATAAACGTGTATTGATACAGCGATTATTGATAACGTTCAGTATTTGGAACTGTTATTGTGTGCGGTTTTTTTCTCTCCCTTCGATCAGCTGTTGCAAAACAAGAGACTTGCCAAATTTCTAGTTTCGTTCTAATTAGGTAAGTAGAACAATGTTTTTTCTCGAATTTAATTAGCTAATTATTACAATAATTAATCGTACAGATAATGTATTTCGATTATTATTGTTGTAATTATCCGTAAAAGGGGGTGTGGCCGTTTATTAAACCGATCATCCCTTTATCAGATTATGTTTCAACTATAATTTCTATTTCTAACTAATAGCGTTTGTTGAATCAATTTTGGGGTGTTTTTGGGGGATCTATTGTTAAATTAGATCCGTCGAATCAAAGCTCTGTTTCTTCGTATGTTTGTGTATATTAAGAACGGGAGATCTCCAGTGGAAATTACGATTTTTACCAAATCCTACGATAGTTGGCCGGCTTCTAGAAGTCTTTGAAACGTGACAAGAAATCGAAAAAAAAACTGTATAGAAAGTTGAATCTGCAATCGAATTTCTATCGTTACTCAGCGGGTTGTTGGAGTAGAAAAATCAAAATCATTAAAGTATAATTAATAAATATTGTCGGTCGTAATAATGTTTAATAAGCCGGTGGAAATTTCAAGTAGCTTACTAGGAGGGTGTATATTAACGGTGCGAACTAATTAGATTAGCTTAGATGTTAATATAAGCCGACATTTTCGTGTTATTTCCGGAGTACTCAAAATACATCATTAATAACGCCGTTCTTATCAATATTATTGTTAAAATTGGGTTAAAATTTGTAAAAATTGTAGGCGAATTTCTCGCCTATTAATCGGCAATATTGAAGAATATCCACCGCGAATTGACACGTCAATATTATCTAATTAATATTCCAGAAGATAAAGCTTTTGTTAATTAAAATTTATTCTAGCTATTATCTCTTTTCAACCCTGTTGTTATTGTTCTAAATACTTCAATGTTTTACAAATTTTTGATTAAAATTAATGGTGTTATTGATAATAAATCATCGTTGTTGCCATATTCTATCGAAACCTACCATAAATACTACAATATAATAACGATAATAAATAAATAATTAAACTTGAAGATGTTGAAGTTTTCAGGTTAGTTATAGTATTGTGGCGTTTTCAAAGCGAAATTCTAACGAAAATATAAACAATAATCATCGTGATTTGTAGAAAAGTTGCGTTGAAATGGAAATAATAACAACAACAATAATAATGGGGAAAAATGTCTTTATAAAGATCAGTCATTAGTTATTTAGAGATGAAAAGAGGCGTGTTAGAAGATTGCAGCTTTCAAAATTAATGAAGTTTTATTTCTATACTTTATATAAAATGGAATTTATCTTTTATGAGTTTCATCTCTATATATACCCAACTATAACTGTCGCTATATTTAAATTTTATTTAAATAAATTTGAATTTATTGTTTAAAAAATCCGCAACATAGAAATAGTAAATTTTACGAATTTTACTAATATTTATTCCATCATATAGCTTGATTATAATTTAAACACAAAATTCCGCCGATTGATTATCTAAATTTTAATAAATTTATAATAGTTATTCGATTTTAAAGTTTTGTATCGAAAATTTAAATTACGCGCCTTCTGATTTCAAAAAATTCAGTTGTTAGTTTGTCCATCCAAATTCCCCTAAATAACCACAAATTTTCATGATATTCACAGCCTACTTTGGGCAATTTTTCAAATATTTCCATCTTAATAGTGTTTCACGTTAATTTTAGGGATTTTACGTTAAAATAACTGGAAATTTTTAATTTTGCAACAAGATTTATTAATTTTTATTCATTTTAAAATAAATCAGAGAAAATACGAATTGGCGATAATATATTTGATAAAACTTGATAGTTGGCTATGAACTTGATTATGACAGTTTTTTCGCTGCCATGGTGATTGCCATTGTTATAAACAATTCAATTGTTTTTTCACCAGTATTGTGCTTTTATAATCTTCTAAGTAGTGTGAAATGGGTTGAAAATTTAATAATTAACAAGAAATTAAAGAAATTGTAAAATTCACAGGTGAGTTCTAACCGAATTTTTTATTTCTTCAAAATCGTTGTAATTCTATGATTAGATACTTTCATTATTATTATTATTGTCAGAATTATTTGTTGAAAAGTTACAAATTCGCCAACGTTGCTCCGTTTTAAATAATAATGGAATGAAAGCACGAATAACTCGGAAGTTGGAAATTATGAAATCCGAGACAAAGTAAACATACAGTAGGCGAGCGAAAATTAAATAAAAGACAATTGTAGAAAGACTTAATTAGTGTTCTATACATATAGATATAGTATAAAATTAGTATTTCACGCCGTAGTTGGCCATGCTGTGGTTACATAGTGGTTCATACTCTGCTATGTGTGCCACACTATTGCTCTTCGCAGTAGCCTATAATTGTGAACGTATGTCAGTTTTTTGTTTCGACTAAATAATCTGCATTACCGACAATATTGAAACAAGAGCACGTCGGTAATGCAGATTACAAAGCTGAATCAAGAAGCTGCCCTAAAGTCATAGGCTACTGCGCAGAGGAATAACGTGGCACTTATGGTATTCTAACGTTCACTATTTTTCAGTTGTCTGAATAAAACTATGACATACGTCACCAAAAGCACAGCCAATTCCGAGATGAAATAGACTCGTTTGCTTTATACTTTACTAGATTCTGATATTTATCATTTGAAAAGAAGCACATAAACAGGCACAACCAATTTTATACTGTTATTACCCCATAAAATGATAGTAAGGAAAAATGCAAGAATATAAGCCAGTTATTTTGAATTAATTGACTTCAAAGAGTGTATATTTGGCGAATTTAATGGTTAAAATGTTGCCGATCGTCGGTTAATTCTATAAACTCGAAATTAAATTCTATCGTATTGTAGAGATAGAGTAAAGGGTTTTGTATGAGCGGTCAAAGTGGAAATATTTTCGAAATGTACTGAAACTATATATAATTACAAAACTTAGTTTTATTGTTCCATTAAAACCAAATTGATTCATATTATTGTATCTACAATATTACATTCAAGTAAAATTTACATTGACTCTTGATTAGTTGTAATATTCTATAGAAATAGAGGATCGGTGTTGTTTAGATTGTTATATCTAACAATACAACTACTTGAACACGCAAAAGAAAAAGGGGTGAGAAACAAGAAAATACTTTTAACTTGGAACACCAATTCATCAAATATTTAAGTGACTACATCATTTATTCTAAAACTGCCAAAGTAGATTCGTGTATAGGTAAAACAAGTTTTTTCTTTTTTTTTGAAATAGAAAGAAAAATGACGAAACTGCCATTTTCTCTAACTGATTTTTCCGGTTGTGCCTGTTTTCTAAACGGAAAACCAATGTCTTATTTCGATGGAATCATCCCAATATTTCATTTTATAGTTGTAGATGGATAAATATTCGTTCTTTTCTTTCTACTTTCTGAAACTTTAATAGAGATAAACGAGGTTTTGGTAGCGAAATAATAAACATGGTCGATGCCCTTTCACAATGATTTACAACTTTAATTTTGTGCCTATCAAAAACGATAAAATACTCTAACGCTATACTACCAACCATTCATAATTTTACTGCTTATTGTAAGATAGATTTTCTAACAGAATGACTAGTCAAGTTAACTAGTTTTAATAGAAAAAATCCGAAATATCAAATGATATTTTTTAAATAAAACAACATATTTTTGTCAAAAATCACTAAAATTGACAACTCATCAACTTTTCAAAATTCTGGCAAGGTTAGAATTTTAAGTATCAACTTCTGGGGAGTTTTGTTACCAACCTATTTTTTTAATGGGCGCGCAAGTTGACATGTTAAGATATCATTGTTAACTCCAATCAGGTGCCTTTGAAATTTCCAATTACAACGTGAAAACGTTTAATTATACCTTTCAATGAGTACTTTCGGTTAAAATACAGGAGAAGTTGTCTATTGAATTAGATAAACAGCGCCGGAGTAGCGTATTAACCAGTTGAGTGAAAATTTTCGATCTAGTATTTAAACTAAATCTTGAACACAAATTTTACTTAATTCAGTTTATTTTTTCGGAAAAAGTACGAATGATTGATTTAAAATGTTATTTGAACCTGTCTATCTTATGGTTTACATACATTTCTAACCTCGAAATCTCAATTTTGTGCAATTTTTTGAATGTTTTATATAAAGCAACATATTTTAAGCTACAACTGTCAAAATAGAAAAAGAAATAAGTACTTCTACAAATAATTTACAAATTCTTGGACAGCTAAGACTGAAATTAAGCAAAAATTGTAAGGTTACAAACTTTTATTATCAGTAGTTGGAGAATTTGGTTTAAGGATCATTTTCGATTGGCTAACTTGAAAAATTGGGTTGGTATAACCAAATTTGCCAAATTTCTAACCATAATTCCAAATTTGATTCATATCAGTTTACTCTATGAGTTCATTGGGTCCTGGTTAATACGAATCAAGATGATTAAAACTGCAGTTTTGAGGTTGAAATTTTAATATTTTATAAAAATTTCTACTTACATTTGAATGTTCATTGTTAAAATTAGTTAACTCTATTCTATTACTTCAGTCATTTCTTTAGAAAATTTGTGCCACTATATAAAGTCGTCTATATAAAATGAGATCGGTCAAGTTCTTTGCTTGTATTTGGCCCCATTTACTAGCGCACGTCCGGGGTCATCGCTTATTTTCTCCTCAAACAAATTCACACTAGAAATGTGATGGAATCTTTTATGTAGATTCACTCCCTTATTCCCTTGATGTACTAAGACCTTTGTTTGTTGTTTGTCTACGCTTGAATAATACTTCTAATATCCTTAAGTAAACTTGTTGTTGACTGAAGGAATATTTACGTTGAAAAGAATCTTAAAATGTTCGAATTAAATAAGATTTTTGATGATATTAAAATCCATCAATCAATTGAATCGATGAGGAAAAACTCGAATTTTCTTTAAAGTGAAAATGTGTGTCAGTTGTTCGCGTATTATACGTTGTATAGTTTGAAGATTTATATATCCACCAACTACCCACCATGTTTCTAGATATAACTATTACATTTCGTTGTGATAGGAGGGTGAGAACGATGAATCATTGGAAATGGTAGCGTCAACAGTTTTCAAACTTTACCAATTTATATCTGAAAACTGTAAAGACATTGAGAGAGCTTAAAAAGTCCCTTTTCTATAAAATCCCATTCATTACCAATTGAGATTCTAGTTTGTGATTGAACCCAAATTCTAATCCTATCTTGTATTAATGTTGTATTTATATGTGTAATACCTTGTAAATCGAAATATAAACACTGATAGGTCCAAGACATGATTAAATTATGGTTTAATTCCCTTTAACACTGCTACCCTTTTGAATTACATTGGGAATTTTGATGAGATGTTGACAATTATATGATCCGCTAACTACAGGTATTTAGTTCTTGTTTGTTACGGCTTCAACTATTGACTATGTAAATCCTTTAGAAAAGTTTGTTTTGTTAAAAAGATAGTTGTTTCGATCTTGTTACACAATTTTGTATTTGTGTACAATAGATTGATGTGGGTCGGTTCAGTTTCTGATGGCTTTTACAGATTTCTGAACCAAAACCGTTTAATACACGGTCTAGGATTTGGACTAAAACGTTCTAACTAGAATGGAATTCCAAACCTATCAAAATTGTACTCTACAGCGGTTACTAAACGAATTATCAATAATTAACGTTAATTATAATTCCCAATTTGTGTAGTTAACAATCGATTTGTTTGTTACGCTTACAGAAACAACTATTCAATATTTACAATTTCACTGAAAATCCTATTTTGTTATAAAACATCCCCAATAGCAACTTTAACAGGAAATGCGATTTAATATGTTTAATTTAAATAGAAAAACCGAACCGTATATCGTTTTAATTTAAATTTCTTGCGTTGAAAATCAATTTCAGTTTGAAAGCCAATAATCATCAACACACGTACATACGCAAATTTTATTCCAATTATATCTCATTTTTTGTACAAAATTGTACAATTTTTTAATAATTGAAATTCTCTTAGTTTTTAACGATTTAACTCACCTTTATCCACACAGTACAAACCAATAAAACTTGTCTAGTTTCGAACTTTAAAGCGAACTTTTTCAGTTAAAGCTATTGGATTTGGAGCAATCAAGCTTTTATTAAGAATTCCGAAGAGCTATAAATCACTAAAGCAACAACCCAACGATTTTACAATATAATTCGAATATTATATTGTAATGAGTAGTATTACGCTATACTGTAATCCGATAAATCGGTAGTGTAATGAACATTATTATGTTGTAATTTATTTTTATTGTGATAGGGATGGAGATGATGGTTTGTTAGGAATATAAGCGAATATTAATGGCCGAATAAATCTAGTGTAACCGTATTTTTTTTTGTTTTGTCAGAATACATTCAGATTTTTATCCCAGTTTCTTCCCTGTTATTATCTCGTTCCCCTCATCCAATTCTTATCCAATTTCATATGGATGCCAAATCTGATTAGCATATAGAACAATTGGATTTTACTCAACTATTTTAGGTATATTTGATATTGTATTAGTTGAAAGTTATAAATTAACTGTAGTTGTATTGTGATCCGGTCAAATTTTAAACGAATAATCCACAACAAGAAACCTACAAATGAATTAATTAAACTTTCAGTTGTAAGTTAGTTGTAGTGGTAGCACATTTTCAACTACAAAATACTAATATACACTTTCAGTGTTGGACTGAAATTGTCAGAACTGAAAGCAAACGATGCCCAGTCTAAAGCTAATTTGTCATACATATATAACACAAATACAAACTGGGTTTGTACATCTGATAGTTTGATCTTGTATAATTAAAATAAGTTAATGGAAATTGTGGCAATATTACTAAACTATTTATATGTTGCTACTATTAACAATAAACTATCATCTTTCTAGGATTAGAATTAAACATTCAGTTGATGTATGTTTATGTAAATATGAATGTCAAAATTGCTTTTAAACTGTTTACCACACAAAATCTAGTTTAGTTTAATAATCAAGTTCCTGTCATAATTTGAATTTTACTAGTCCATCACCTGTAACAGTATAAAATAATCTCACTAGTTTTACATTTATATAGTTAGTAACTATAACTGGAGGTAATCAAATAAGAGTGATATAAAATATTTTTACCTTCTAACGATATCACTATTCTCTTGCATTCCGAACAATGCTTCATTATCCTAGTGAAAGCTCTCCTAGAAATGTAGTTCTATCCACAGTCTAGATAATGAGGGAAAGGGCACATTTTACCGTTTATTACTAGCAATTCCACTAACAACACAATCCGAAAACGGTAATTATACGAATTACAATTAATATTGTCAGCAATTCCAATTCGAATCGAATTTTTTCCATCTATTTCTCTAATAGAAGTAGAAAAAAATTCTACTAAAATTAATTAAACAAACGATACTAATTTCGATAAAAAAACCTATATAGAATAGTATGCCTGTTTTTAGAGGGTTTTGTTGTCGTGTTGCGGAAATATCAATGAGACAACTACAAAAACATGTACGAGAATAAAGAAGTAAGAAAAAACGATTTTCGCGTGACCATAAAGTGATGATGGATGAGTTAAAAGGGGTTGTTGTTGTTTTTTCTATATAAAGACGACTATTTTATTATTTATTATAAAACGAAATTTGTATAGTTAGTCAAGGCATCCCCTACGGTGACAATTCAAAAGGGTGTGGTATTAATATGTGTATAGATGTGTAATATAAAGGGAGAGAATAGATGACCTCATACGATTATTAACCGGTCAACAAAGTTTTCCAGAACATTTTCTATAGGGTGCTTTTTTATCAATAATCATAGATTTTCATGTGGAATTACATTGTTTTATTTGGGCTTTGTGTAAAATTAATGAGTAATCAATATTTAAGTAAACAATAAACCCTCTATTTAAAGCTAAAAAGTACACTAATAAGTAGCGTTTTTCCACCGTTTGGTACAGCTTCGTTTCAAAAAATTGAATTTGAAGATTAAGAAATTGAGTAATTGACTCTGAGTGAAAGCGTCGATTTTCCACCCTTCAAACAAATACATTGTTTTCTTTTTAGCTCGAATCTTGCTCTTTTGCTATTAAATCTAGCAAAATAACGCAATTTACAAATTTTTAAAATATTTATAGATTAATTGTTGAGATTTTTTTCTAAATTACAATTTGATTATTTTAAGTTGATTTTCCTCCATTTGGTTCATTTGGTTTTGAATTGAAATTCCCATATTTTCCTGCTTCTTCCATATAAACCTGCGGTTTCTTTTGTATACTATCTATTCATTCCTCATTCCCTGTGTTTCCATTTCTCCGACTTAAACGTGAATTATTGAAAAGATACTTAGCGTATATTCTAAACTCTTGCTAAGATTACATCAAAAAGCATCTGTATAACAATTTAAGAATAATTCTTGGAGTTTTGTATGCTTAGTTGGAGAAATTTCCGAATTAGTCATAGAGATTTGTTGAATAAACGTGAATATTTTCTTTAATATTCTTCTTTATAGTAGTAAAATTTAATAATTATTATCTGTTTCAGCTTTATATGAACTATGGCTCTGTAAACTGCAACCCAATCTAGTTATAACAACAGCAATAATGGAGTTTGTTGTTAGATCATTGCTGATTCTGCTGCTGAATAATGCTTTAATAACACTAGCCGATGATTGTACAACGTAAGTTTTAGTTTATTAATTACATAAATCGATAATAATTATGTTGGAATATTAGTAAATCAGAAAGATTGGGGAAAAATGAAAGCAACTAACAAAAAAAAGAACGTAAAAAATACAATGCGCTGACAATAACATTATAAATTCCATTTTCAATTTGAATATTAGAATAACTACGGCAAACTCATTACTTTGTTTGAATTTCTCCATACTTTTTACTAACTCGCACCAATCATTATCAATTCTATAAAGAATCCCGTGAGCGTACAATGAAAGATGTAAATTCGTTGATTGCATCAGTGAAGATCGAAGCAGAAATAGAAAAGATGAAGGCAGAAAACCTCTCGGTTCTGTATAGTAATTGAATATTAACGCAGGATAGGGTTGTGAATTTTTTTCTTTGAATTCTACAACCAACAAAACTCATAATTGCTGTAGAATTTGAACATTTACACTACAATAACAAACTATAAGTTCCCATTATAGTTCACTTCAAAAGATGAAACTATGCTTTAGTTTATTTTCATCAAAGGATCTACTTTTATACAAACGTATATGATTCGTGTTTGATTGTTATCTAGAATTAGTCCCTTTACACTTTTGTGGAAATGAAATGCGATTCGTACATCGATCATTAACTGTGGCTTTTTTTATGATTGTCGTCTGAGTTGTTTGTAAGATCTTGGACTTGGAAAAAATATTTTATAACTTATAAAATTAATGTTCTTTTTCTGTTGGTGGTAAATTTATTATAACATCCATCAAACACACTCTTCCTAATTGTACTTTCGTTTCTTTTTATTTAATAAACGAACGATTCAAGTAGGGTTGTAGTAGAAGCGGATTGAAATTAAACAAACTTGAGATTTTCTCTGTTTCTTTCTTCAAGATTGTCACAAGGGGGTTTGTTAAAGGTCACACATACGACGTATCTAGAGACGATGTTTCTATGCTCTATAAATAAAACATGAAGACATCGTTAAGGAGTAGCACAGTAGTGGTTGTTTTCATAATTCAGTTAAGTTGAATAGAGATGGAAACGAATTTGATGTTTGAAAGGCATCTATACAGGAAAGAAGCAACCAGTGTATACACCCATAATCAGAACGAAATGCATTTACGAAAAGAACAGAGTTGTGAATTAAATAGCAAATAAATTTCGAAATGTAAGGGTTGTGTGTTTGACAATAGGGGAAAGAAATGCAATCAAATTAAATAATGTTGGTTTTGTATGAAAATATCGGATTATAAATCCCTACAGAGAGTACGAATAAAATCGATTTTTTTCGAGGGGTTGGTTATTTCTAGCAACTGCAATTTTACCGGTTGTTTTTAGCGTTTTACCCCTCTATACTCTATGCAGAATTTTAAACATTTATGTTAATAATAATAAAAAAATATTTAAACGATGCTAACTGAATTCTAAATGGGAAGTATCTACTTTGAATTTCTAAAAAGTTGCTCATGTGTGTGTATGTATATTTTAGAGAAATATATGGGAAGATGTCACCGTTGTAATCTTCATTTTTCCCTGCAATTTTCTCGAATATTCACGATTATGTACACAAGTTGTCGTTATTATAATGTGAAATATCAAATATGAACGTCGAGTTTTAAATCATTATGACAAATCGAAAATCGTCAACAATTTCCTGTCGACTACCGAAAAAAGAAATCATGATTGATTCATTTCGTTGTGTTAAAATCACAATTTTATTCACGATTTTCTAGTTATAACTCATTTCTCAACTTAAATAACTCAAATAGGTCAGTTCATTTCTATTCTTAACAATTCTCCAGTCTCAAGTATTCCTTCCTATACGCTTATCCAAATAACTATCTTTCAACGTGTTTGCAATCCAATATGCATTCTGATGCACACATATAGGAACCGATAATATTGAGATGAATGAGAATTAATGGTTTTCGGGTTTTGCGGTCTATTCAAGTGTGCTGACTAGTCGTTGTCCATCAGGATTGATATTATAGAATCCGTTTTAGTCCAGTTTAATTCAGTTATCTACCTTCCTTCTCCTATACTATTACAACAAATACAGCCACCACTAAACTACTCCTATTGTTAGTATTGTAAATTGATCATGTGTGGATGTCTAGGTTGTGGTGTCTATTTGATTTATGTTTACATAGGACACACGTCAAAGCTCATTTTGATTCCGCTTTCTCTAGTACAGTTAATGGCTAAATCTTTTATTTAATGGCATTTCATTTGCGTAAATTGTTCCTCTTTATTTGTTAAATCGACAAGACTTTTTCCGAGTTGTTAGTGTAATTATAGTTATAGTAACAGCAGAAGTTGAAAGTTAATTGAGATAGAATTTCAGAAAATCAAAAAAACAGGACTCGAACTAATTTGCATAATTGCTAATAATATTGTCGATGTTTACATCTATTATTTCAAATAGTTGAAAAACCGGAGGGTTTCTATTGCTTCTTATAGAAATCCCTCTTGGACGTTCTAGTAGCAAGCTACACTATTGTAAGTGTTTGAATTTTTTATAAATTTGTTCCGTCTGAATTCACAGAACTGTAAAAAATCCCTATAAAAACATTATTAACAAGTAAATTGCCTTTTCGTATCGTGATTAACTTTAAAAATTGTAACTATTCTCTAATACGACAAGATTTTACTACTTGGTAACTTATTCGTAATTAAAATTATCATCTATCTCTATTATCAACTTCATCTTAATTACTATTTAAAGATGCAAGAACTTTTTAGAATTCTTAATAGTGGAAAACTGTTGTAAATGAAGATTTGTTTGATTAAGAATTATAAAACTTCTTATATTTAAAGTTGAACATTCAGACAGATGTGTAGTTAAAATTACAAATACCTTCAAAAATAATAAAACTAATACTAATTCTCAAAACTTAATCAATTTGTCTTTATCTTTAGAAAAGTACAATTTTAACATAACATAGTCCTATTTTGAACGCTTGCATCTTGAATAACTATTAGCTTAGGGAATAAATTTTCCACTTCCGGTGTGTTATAAAGATATTTTAATAGAAAATTGGTGTGTAAATTTGCATCTAAAAGACAACTTTTAATAATTAAAAATATGAAATATTCAAAAATCCACTCCATGTAGATTAAAATTTAAAAACTCTCTAAAAAAATCGGTTTCATATTAGAATTTTGATTGATTTAGATAGAAATTGAGGTTGTTTTCATGTGGAATCCAATTGGAAATGCTTTCAATTTAAATGTTGCAAAACAAAGCAAATATGAAACATAATTTAATCAAATAATAAGCACTTACACACATACATACATATTCTTTAATTACGCTCAATACAGTTAATTTACCACAACAAACAAAATTTCATAATGATATAATAAAGCTCACCATAAATTAATGTAACTCAAATAATTGTGCCGAACATTTGTTTTAGTGAATTAATTTTCTATCGATATAATAATTTGTTTAATTTCAATGAAGAAACGTGTCGTTTCCATTATCTTCAAGGAGTTCAAATATCAATATTTAAATTGACAGACGTGTTTTTACAGCTATATTCATTGACAATAGGAATAAAACAAAATAAAGCTCTAGTGAAATCTTGTCAATAAAATTCGAAACCAACATTATTTTTTTGTGAATAATATTGTTGTAAATAAATAAATAAATAATGAAACTTTTAACCGAACAAAAAACCTGCAAATAGAAGAAAATAAATCATAGTTTGATTTCGGTTTTATTACATACAAATCATAAAAACGTACGCAATTTTTGTTCTATGTATAACAAAATTGCAAATCCCAAAATCGTATCCCAATGGTTTGACCTTTTTTATAGTCCTATTCAATAATAAAAATAATATTAAAAAACTGGTTTATTTAAAATGAAATTGTCATAAATAAATAGAACAATAAAGCTTTAGTAGAATACACAATAAGCTCGATTCATTTGTAAGAGTTTAAAATTGTTTTTTTTGTTCCTTTTGTTGTTGTGTGATGTCTTTATACCGCAAAATCCTGTCTCTTGTCACAGTATCGAGAAGACAAGTCGAGTCAATTAAGTGGGAATGAAGGAGAAATAGAGTTCCGATTGACGTTCAGCTAGGAAAGCTTGTTTTTATCCACACAAAAAAACAAACTCGAATAAAATTTATTGGCGATGATAATTATAATATGATACGAATCGATCAAATGTTTTGATGATATTTTGATGGTAAATAGTTCAAGATGATTTAATAACAGCCTTATAAAGGGATTGTTTGTTATAAGAATCGATACTTTAAATATCCAGTTTTTAATAATATAAATTGCTTTTTCCATCAATCAATATTGGAGTATTTTTTGTAACAGTATTGGGGACATTTTATGGGATCAATCAACCAAACAAACAAACAATCTTCGTCAGAATCTCGTGTTTTTATTTGTTCATATTTTCGATTTTTAAATTTACACATTTATACAAAATACAAAACTATGAATGTTTCATGATTGTAGAAATGTCGTGAAATAAGTCACCAGAATCCTGAATTTCTTTCTATACTACTCTAGCAAGATAGAAATAGTCATGTCATCCAGATTTTAAATTACAACATAAATTTAAAATGTTAACTGAACGAGTAGATAAAGAATAAAGATAGACTTACGAAAAATCCAGCCAGTCATAATTCTTCTTTACCTTTTGTATATAACCCGAATTTAAATCACTACCGCATCTAAACTAGACTTTATTTCTTCCCCTTTAAAAATCACAATAATTTACATTAACGATACGAATAAAGATGGTATAGGGAAATAAATTTGTAGGCAGTATCACACTTCGTTAAGCAACGATCATCATCATTATCATTATAAATTCTAGAGCTTTTAACTGTGGAGGAACTCCGGAATTGTGGTTGTAATTAGTGTACGCTTTTTTCGTTGCAGATGTACTTGTGACAAAATAGGATAGAATGAAAAAATTGTTCTCCATTGAAAGCAAAAAACCGGCTAAAATACGAGATTATTTTGCCTGTTTTTTTTTTTTAATTATTTCGAAACAGACGTGTGGTGCTAATTAAAACGCTCAATCTTTACACTTTCATAAAAATCCACATGTTCTGTCGATTAATAAAATCTTTATATGTATGTCAACATGGATTAATTGCGAGCTTGCGGAACAATAACGGCAACAACAACGGAAAAATTGCATATTTGACACGGTGGGTGTCAATCAATAGTATTAGCAATTTTTACTCGGTTTTTGTCGACCCGAGGGAAGGCAAACTGAATTGCTCAATATGCAAATTTACTAATTATTTACATCCGTATGTACAATGCATGCTGGCGCAATTGAATTTATTATTATGAGAAATAACTACATCAAATCTAAATATGGGTGTATGAAATACCTATAGGCGAAATGAATTTATCAATATTGACCTGTTAGTAAACTCCCAGCGGCTTCGAAATTTGTTAAATTATCGATTATTGTATTAATTATCATGTAAACTAATCAAATTTCAAACAAGTACTAAAATAGAGTCGATTCTTTTTCGTTCAAATAAAATTGCTGATAGCCTCCAGTTACTTTGTGAAAAAGTCGCGATTCTGTATCTAACATAAGATTATTTGCACACACACAACGACAATAGTAATACTCGTTTTTTTGATTGGCTATTCACTAGTCAATATTAAAGTATAGAGGGTTTCTAGCATTTCTAGCCAGAATACTATCGTCGACGATGTCTTTCCTAAAGGCGACAATAATAGTTCGACATTCCAAACACGCTCTACTACCAAATTGATTTTAAATCCTCCTTCTATTCTTCTTCATCTTCTTCCTGTTCTTCTACAAAACTCTAGTCTATGACAATTGTCCATTTTTTTCTATCCACTACTCAATTTAAAATTTGATTATTTTTTTATCGTTGTATTGATTTAATTTGAAATTCAAATATTTTATAGTTGTAGATTTCTGTAGATGACACAATTGTCGACATTAAAATCGAATATTTTTTTGTTGTTTGCAGTGGTTTTTCTGTAGTAGCTCCAGAATTGGCAGTACCTGGGAAAACAACAGCTGTTCTTGTAACATTACATGGTCCGACTAGTTTACAACCACTCAATGTAACTTTACGACTTCAATCGGATAGCTCTTCAAGTGATGTTAACAATCAACAACAACAACAACTCGTCGAAACTACTCAAGAAATACGAGGTAAGTTGTTTTTTTTCCTATTAAATAATTGCATGCAAACAAACCAGTAGATCAGTCGATAGTTGTATAATCTTCAATCTATCGATTCGGTATTATAATGAAACCCCTTAGGCTAGATATGGTAGTTATATTTCCCTATATCTCTATACATATGTACCGGAATATGTAGAATAAAATTCACACCAATCTCCCCTATCGTCATGATCATCATCATCAACAACATTTGCCAATACGAAGCCGCCAGCAATGTTGGGTATAGACGCGAGATGACAATCTTTCAGTCCGTTGGTTCGTGAAACTAGACGAACTGGTGCCTACAGTTGACTGCCTTCTAATCGAGCAAGATTTAATTTGCTACGATCTACCACCATAATCTAGTTTGTCAGAATTCTCTTCACTAATATTACAGTATGTACATATCTTTAACAAAATCTTTAGTTCATATTTAGTTCAAATGCTGAACTGTCTTCTCTCATTAGCCAGTTGAATATGTTTTGTTTTATCGTTAGTTTCACATTCAACTATCAATGTTGAGTCGTCATTACCACCATTAATAATCAGTGAACCGTGATTTATTTGATATAAATAATATTTGTCAATTAATGGATAGAAACGAATCAATATCACGTTTTTATTTATTTATTTTAATAAATTTTGTGCTATGTCCACATAATTGACGTTGAAACATATCAGCAATAGCTCTATTTAGTGAAAAATTCTAAACGTCATCTCTTTTTGTTGGTTTTTATAATATCTATACTTGCAAAATCATCAGTTTTTATAAACTTGTACTCTCTCATTATCGTTATTAAATTCTTCGAGTTCCTGAGAATTAACATTTTAACTTTTCCAATTGATTAATCAAATACGCCAACTTTTATATTTTTTAAATCTTTAACGATTTACTCTGTAATTCATTCAAATCGCTTCAATTTTCGTTAATTTGTTTAAGGTTTTGAAATTTTAGATATAATTAAGATATTTTATATGAACGTTGGAATAATTACTTTTAATGGTGGCATTTTTCGTTCTAAGTTTGAAGTTTCAATGACCAAGCATATTTCCTTTATAATGAGTAAACTACAGACATCCAGTGATGAATGATAAATCACAAACATAGTTTATCTATTCTAAATTTAATTATTCTATTAAGAAAACTTGTTCTATAGACGTTTGTATAAGTTGACGAAATACTTAACTTCTCTAGTTTTGAACATGATTGTGTTTATGTTCATCAATTACGTATATCCGACACTTAAATCAGTTTTGTTCTTGCATCTACAATTTGTATTCATCATAATAGAAATTCCCTATACGTATACCTCTTTATATTAAAATTTCGATTACTATTCTATATAGAAGTTATTATAAAGCATGATCTCTAGAAAATTACTATGATTATGGTGAAATTATTTTAACGAAGCAATTGAGAACTTCCAACTTTAATATATTATATGAGTTTAAAAATTTCACATTATAATAAAGTTCAAAACTTGATACAAGTTTGCAAACTTTATTAAGACTTACGGAAATAATTAAACTCTAACAATGTATAATTAATATTTATAGGTGTATAGTGTGTGTGTGTATGTAATTATCTATATAGGGTGATACTTTCTACAATGAGGATTAACATTAAACGCTAACGAGACTCGTGGGAGTTTTAAAGCCGGCCGGATTCTATTTTATCAAGTTGTTTAATCTTGTCGTCTATACTTCATCAATGTTTACACAAAGAAAGAAACAAGAGGAAATTTGTGTTTTTTATCATTTCGTTTATTTACTATTTCGTTTTTCTACAGTGCTACTTTGACGGAGTTGAAGTTGTTGAAAATAATCGTTTCACACTGTCGAAGAGCTCATTTAAATGTAAATCCTTAAAGATTTCGATTCAATTATACTTGACGAAATTACTTTCAATAAAAAGAAACATACTAAAACAAATTAAATGAAGAATTTCAACTTGTTCATAGTGTAAATTGTTAGAATTTGTATCGTTTATAATGGATTTTCATGGATCTGTTTCTAAAATCCTTTAATTATTTTCAACGTAAATAATTCAAAAAGTTTTCTCAACTGTTTTGACGACTTAAAACAACCAAAAAGGCATAATAAATCGTGACAATCTATTTTCCTCAACTATTTTTGCATAGATGTACAGTTGATGAACTGCTTACTAGTTAATTTCCTTTAGTTTCACTGTTCTTATGCTCTTTGGTACAAACACAGAAACATTATTGTAATTTCCTGGCTATTAAACTGTAGGGAATAAAAGGGCGCCAACACATCCACCACTAGGAATGAATTTCATCCGTTTCACGACTGTTTTCCCCTTTCATTTTCATTCCTTTTCATTTTATTTGAATATTTACTTGTTTGTGTTGGTAAGTATTTTCATTTCAATAGAATATATTTAGATGTATTTTCAATAAACGTTGTGAATTCTACGTTAATTACATAGAAACGGTATAAAATTTTTATCGGTTGGAAACAACAGGGTCACGTTTTAATTGTGTGAAATTTTCACGATTATCGTGGAGTAGTCTGTATTGGATTCGATGGAGATTAATCGTTTGGAAAATGCTATTATTGGAAAATAACGAATGTTATTTTCTTTTAATACGACAGTCACAATAATTGTAATAAAAATGCAAAAGACAAATGGTATTATTGTTTTATTACTTACATAAATGTTGTAATTGTAAATTCGACTAGAGTTTTCAATTTGGAATTTTTCAAGACATGATCTTTCCAAATAAAAATGTTAACATCTCAAGTATAGAATCGCGCAAACATTTCCACAATATAAATACAAAGTTATAAATCGTAAACTCGTATATATTACAAATATTACACTTTCTAACAGGAATTTTAAAATAGATACAATCATTAGTATGACAAGAATATACGGAAAATACATGAAAAATATTCAATGCTTTATACAATATGAAAGGGAGCAGAATAAATAAAGAAAATTGTAAATTCTCCTGGCACCTCCACCAAAATTCAACTCTAAACTGTCAGCAATAATGCAACTTGATTGAAAATTGAAAATTTGCCGCATTGATCTATTGCATCTGATTTATTAAAAGGTTTGAATTATTCGATTGTATTGTCAATATTCCATCTTAAATTTAAAAGAATTTAGAAGTTTGATTTATTTGAAGAAAAATTAAGTACCGTAAATTTTCGTGACACAAAAAAACATTAACAATTCAACGCCTTTAGAAAGATATAAAGCTACAAGATACTGGATAAAAATAACGTTACACGTCAAAATATATAAAATATAAAGTTCGTTTCTGAGAAGCAATCCCTCAGAGATATACCACATGAAAAGTTTCGTACAATTACCAAAAAAATTATATATTGATACAAAACAACAAAATTCAGTTGAAAGTTTGATGTTTTCGATATTGATCGATCTGAGTCTGATTTACTAAGAGGTTTTTTTTATTCATTCAACGAAATGTATACTGTCGAATTTACTGTCGGGTCGTATAAGTTTATCTTAAAAGTCGAAGTTGAAGAAATATAGGTCAATTTTTGAAAGTCTCCAAACGATAACTTCCAGTAAATATTAAACCTCAAATTTATTTCGAAGGTAATATCCATTTCTTTGAAACTTTTACAGAATCTATTTTATTGTTGTGCGTTATTTGTGAATTTTGATTTGTGTGAAAAAAATTCTAAAAGTCGAAAATATTGGCAATTTAACATCTTCAGAACCGTATAAAGAACAAAGTTACAACATATTGAATGAATATAAACGTCAAAAATGTTTTAGATTGGAGAAGTATTCGAATTTAATAGAAATTGTGTGAAAGATCAATGTTATTACTAGTTTTAAATTTATAAAAAAAACACGGTATACTTGTGGCGCCTCCACCAAAATTGCACTCTACACCGTAGTTGAAAGTTATTGTATTGATTTTCAAATTGAAATTTAAAAAGTGTCTAATCTGAAAATTCGTACTGATCTTGATAAATTGTATTCTTCTCTAAAGATTAAAAATAAATCTATAATTATAAATCAATGGACGGATTATTTCCGCTTTTAAATTTAACATTTGAATTTGTTTTAATTCCTTTAGCCCTTCTAAAAGCGAAATGTTCAAAGATTAACAATTTATAGAAAGTTAATCTTCAAGATTACTTAGCCGCGTGGTTAACTCCTACATGTAAACTTCCCCTTGTAGGAAAATTATTAATAAACCTTTCTTTTTGGTTTTAATATAATCGAGTATTTGACAACAATTTAGATAAAAGGATTTTTTTTAATTAATCGGAAACATTAATAGAGGCACAGTATGATTATATTGTTGCAAAACCTTTCAATTTTCTATTGAACAACACAACAATCCGTTTGTAGAAGCAAAATTATAAAAATAAATCCATAAATCTGAATATAAATCAATATTTTGAATAATTCAGATCATCCGTAAAGAGATTAATACGGAATTTTATATTGGCGAGTTTATTTATGAGATTTATCCATCGTAAATCGGTTTATAGGTACAGGAAATTTGCATCGCTTCTTAATAAAAAACTATTTCAATATTACATTGATAAATATTTACAGTACATACGTGTATTAACAATTAAAAATAATTGAAATTGATGTTACAATTCTTGTTCATTTTGTTGATAATAACGACAATCTAAACGAGAGTCTTTTATGAGTTAATTATCGTAAAATTACTTAACCAACAACTTTTGACAGTAATTATTTAATTATATAAGAGTCTAAAATTAGATTTTCCAACCATCACTAATATACGTATAAGTTCTTAACCGGAAAACGGATATTTAGTTGATTTAGTTCGTAATCCGTCTTTATTCTACTTTATCCTTCCTTCGAGGAGAGAAAAAGAATTAAGTTTGCATTGAGTAGAATTGTGTGGGTGTTTGTGTTTATGTATGTGTGGACGAGTTTCATAATTCCGGTCAGGAAGTTAGCTAGAACGATCCTTCTGCGTACCGGAAATGAGTGTGAACATTTATTAGTCCAAAAGTCCGTAACAAAATACTTGTGCATTCTTGCTTGTTGTTATTATTGACTTATCAACATTTTCTTGTTTTCCTTCTGTCCCTTCTAGGAAACTGTTTAATTCCAGGATCTTATTTATTTTTGATCATAAAAAACAAAGTATACGACTCGGCCTAGATTTTTGGGTTTTACTGATCATTATAGGATGATGATAGGGTGTGGCGGAAATGCGTATATACATCCCTAACTAGTGATAAAACTAACAGAAAATTAGATTTGTTCTATAGTGTGAATTTATGTTGTATATATGTTTAATCCTGTGTGAATTGCGGCTCATTATAATGATCGTTTTGCTTCCTATTCCCTAAACCAAAACCGGTTACGTCACCCTTGATACTCTATAGTGTTATACAGTTGTGTGTAGTCGACTCGTTAATTATCATTAAAGGACGACATATATGAGAGTTAGGGTTAGAATCATCCACGTCCATCCCTTAATACATTCTACAGGATGTTATTTAATATTTCATAATTTACCAACCGCATAACAAAACACCTACATATATCTAGTTTAAATTTTGATGAGAATTTTTAAAAACGAAACGAAAATTCAATATAAAATTACAAATTCGATTTCTCGTACTGCAATTCAACGATCATAATCCACTGAATTCAGGAGGGTTAACTTTCATGCATTATTCATAACATCACTGGTCATATAAAACGCATTTAAAATATACAATAAATGCATCTAGCTATATTTAACTCTATTTTATAACCAACTATTAAAATGTCTATCCAATTATTATTTAAGTTTATCCAATTATCTAAAAACGACTCTATTATTTGCGTTATATCACCATATGTTTGACTCGTTATACAGTCCTAACAATAATACGATCTGCAATATTTTTAAGAATATACTCCCAATGGTAATACGGATGCTATACCAGTTGGATTTTATCTATTCGATGTTATTTTTACTATTAAAAAGAACTCATACAATTCGAGTTATTCTACTATTTGTAAATTCATAGTAGCTTTTAAAGTTTCATGTTAATTAAACCCTATAGATTTGTTATTTAAAATAAATCTTAGACATTTGTGATACGTTCTCTTGGGGAGAATTAAACGAATATCGAATGTTAATGTCTACCAAGGGTGCCACTTTACTGGGAATCTTCACAAAGGAAATTTTCGTTTTTTTTATTATTCAAGGTATTTGAATGTACGATTGAACAGAACGAATAGCGAATTCGAAGATAAATTGGAGAAAATTTTTGCATTATTGAGCAAAAACTCGCACTATAGTAGAGTCAAAATTATAATTTTGATTTCAATTTTTCTTTAAACAGTTTATTAAAAATCATGAAACAATTGAAAATTGATACTTTAACATTGGGTGGGACTCGTTTGGTATTAATTAAATATTGAAGGGAAAAAGTTTATATTCAACCTCAAGAGATATGAACGCATTTCTCGCAAATTTTAGTTACATAAACGATCAAACAACTTTATCTATCCCAATAGTGGAACAAAAACTTTTCCGAAAATACATGAGTGTTGGGTTGATTTAGTATTTAATATTGAATAAACGTTAAAACTTCTATTTCAAGTTTATAATTTACACTAGTAAGTGTGTTTCAATAACTAATTAGTTTGGAATCCTCTCAATTAAGAGCAATCATAATAATCTCAATAGTAATTATCCTTTTTCCACTTTTTACAACTATTAGCTAATCTTTAAAGTTATCTAAATGTTAAAATAGGGCTATTATAGTTAGTAAAATTAGCTTGAAGTAATAATGTGGATGTCTGTTATATTCAGGACATGGTATCCTGCCATTGGAAATACCCTTAGCAACAACCGGAAGTTATATACTGCGAACATTAGTAAATTGTAGTAACAGCAATAATGGCAATGGGAATGTTAATAATAGTAATACGGAAAAGGACCAATGCGAATTACAAAGTTCATCACAAATGAGACTTGTCGGACCTGTTCGAGATGTTATTATACGTCCAGCAAAACATGCTTATAGACCAGGAGAAACTAGTAAGTTTCAACAATAATAACTACTCGATTATTGTATATTATTGTTTTAATCGTGTCTCAAGTGGGTTATTGAAATTTCATTTTTTTTTACGAATATTGTCGCTATAAAAGATTACTGTAAGCTTCTTTAGAGTTTATTACACTTCTAAATTATTAACAGAGAACTGGTGTGAGTATCAAAGACTTGTATTTCCTATTTTAGTATCTTTCTGGGTATTGGCGTTGGATCACGATTTGCAGATAGCATCCGGATCAATAGGTAGTGTTAGTGTTAAAGATCCAGCTGGAACGAAAGTAGCACTTTGGGATCAAATTCCACTCGATGAAGGTACAATATTTACCGTATAGGAACAAACAAAATAATTAATTTGAACAATAAATTAATGAATTATTATAGGCGTAAAAGCATTCACGTTACCTTTATCTGAATATGTAACATCTGGACGATGGTTGTTACATGTAGAAGTTGAAACTACCGAATTTTCAGCACCTATAGAAATTGCACCAGGTGCTAATAATGGACTACCGGATGTTGCAGCTGCTGAAGAACACTACGTTGAATTACGTTTCGGTAAAGAGATGAGACGACGTTATAAGCCTGGATTGCCATTTGCTGGCAAAGTAATAATATTTTTATGTTTATTTTATTTTATTTTATTTTATTTTATTTTCTATAATTTAGGTAGAGGCAATGAGTACAGAAAAATCGGTTCGTGTACGAGTTAAAGTTTATGATAATACAACATCTATTTATAGCCAGGATATTGAAATATCCAACGGTGAAGGGACATTTGTTGTGCCGGCTATCTTGGCTGACAGCGATGTTATTGCATTGCAGGTAAATAAAGCTTCCTGTTGTGTTTGAGCTTTTATATGTTCAATGTTTCACTTCTATACTAGATGTTGAATTACAAACAAATCCTAGCGACCATAAAGATAGTAGTTGTAGTATTGTCTATTGATATTCAAATCGAATTCAGTAGAATAAAATCAATTCAGTACATACTGTACAAGTCGTGATTTACATTAAAAATCGACATGGTAGAGAATTTTCCTGTTTTATTTACGAATAAAAATCGAACCATCATTTCATTCTTCTAGGACAACATTTTAGATTCACAACCATAAAAGTGATACAGGCTCAACTTTAACAGTAAGGCCTAGGGTGATATTGCAAAATTTGTACCTGTTTTCCAAATTGAAAAACAGCTTTCTAATAATGTTCAACGGATAAATTT
This sequence comes from Hycleus cichorii, assembly GCA_013841215.1. Taxonomy (NCBI): domain Eukaryota; kingdom Metazoa; phylum Arthropoda; class Insecta; order Coleoptera; family Meloidae; genus Hycleus; species Hycleus cichorii. The sequence goes on from JACDRQ010000155.1 coordinate 112,594, forward strand.
TCATCTAATAACAATTATTTTGCTTCTTTTTATAGCAGTTGTTGGACTTAATTATAAAAAATTTCGATATAAATCTTTTTAACGATACAACTTACAAACCATATACGAATCCGTGTTGTTTATTTTAATAAAAATCTCGACGAATTTTCTCGTATTTACGACAACATTATCCGTCATTCTATACTAACATTATTATCATTTATCTTAGAGGAAACAACAAACAAACAATCGTGTATTTTGAGAAATTGTATACTAAGAAATTCGATTCGAAACAAGGCATTTGACTTTCCGACTTTAGATTTGTATTTATTTTGAGAAAATTACATTTTTGTGACGGTTGATAAATAAAAAAGATGATTCTAAAGACTATTGTTGTATAAAAACAAAACAAACCGACAACAATACAATCCGGAATGTTGTAATGTTTGTGGTGTATAAATTCGCCTTTTATTCGACTTTATTGTAAATTTCATTTTATTTTGTTAATAGTGTTGGTGTCACCTCTTTTTTCCTGTTATAATATGAAAGAAAAGCAAGTCAACAAGGAAGTTGTATCATATCCGTACCGGGATTTTCATGATAATTTTGTACGATAACAGAACAGAACAAATCGCATTTGTATACAAATTTAAATTGTTGAATTCGTGCATTTTTTCGATTTATTCTCAATCTCCGTCGTCTTATTATTATTTTTTTATCGAATTCCGCGTAAATTCCAATACAAAGTAGATTTATCGAATCCGTTTGTTAGGAAACGTATTAACTGTAGAGAAATAGTCTTCCAACGAACAGCTTAGACAATTTTATGAGACGAGCTATAAATTCTAGCGCGATTTCCTACACTAGTTGGATTTTAACTTAAAAAAAGGTTTTTAATTCGTTGTATATCTAACATTGTCATATATACGCTACATTTTAGGTGTTTACATGTTATTCCACTCAAACTTTTTGACATAAATTCCATCCTTGTTGTTTCTTGACTGGGTTAGTTGTACTATCACCATTTCATTTATTCCCAATGGTTCGATTTGTTGCAGGCGGAACTAGTTTCAGTCGAAAGTAAGGAAATCGAAAGCCATTATGTTTTAGCTAGAGAACCGATACACAAATGGAATTCATCATCCGATTGCTATCTATTGATTGAAGGTGTTGAACATACATTACAGGTAATTTGTTTCAATTTAATTACAGTTTTTAATTAATTATTGTATTGTTATTAAAAAGCCGGAAGAGGAGGCCCATGTGGCTATTTTATCGACATGTCCTTGTGAACGCGATTTACATTACGTAATAACAACGGATGGACGTGTGACCGATTGGGCACAACGGCGTTATGAAGATCCGGTCCCAACAACAACATCCGCTGTTTCCGCTAATGCCATTTGCCGACTTAATTTCAGGTTTGTAACGAAATTCGTTTCAATTCAATGACATGGAAAAAAGCTCGCATTCTATTCTCGATAATTTCAAATTGATTTCAACGGAAAGAATAAACTTTTATAGTCGAATTGAATGTTGAATTTTTCCACTCTAATACGACAGAACAATAAACTGTGTAAACAGAAAATATGCTCAATAGTCAAATAAAATCCATATTCTAAACGAAACAAAAAAAGCACGGTGTTATACTTTAATCGAATATACTCAAGAAAATTGGTATAAGGTGAAGAGAATGAAACACGAAAAAAACATATAAAAAGACCACCAGATGTCTCGTAAACTTCTCGTCTGTAGAGACTTTAAGTCGGTAGTTTTCCCAAAAGGTGAACCCTTTTTCTCCTTTTTCACCATCGTTAGAGAGCTGTTGTTAAATAATTGAAAAAAAAATACCAACACTTCTTTGACCGCAGTTGTAAAAAATTGACGATTCCACCGATAATATAAACTTTTCCATTTCATATTTTAAAACACAATCATCCATACAACTACTACATCAAAGCATCCATGTATTAGTCATCCTTTTGATAGATCTACAAAGACCTCAAAACTCGTTCTAATTTCCTTTGAATATTCCGTGATATAAATTTTTATTACGAGATTCTATTTCGTTTAAAATTTATTAAATTAAAAATCACACATTTTTTAAATAGTTGTGTTTTATAATTTATTTTGTAACGAATGTATTTTATTAGAACACTCCTTATTTGAGTCTATCTTTGTTTATCTCAAGAGACAAGAGTCAATTTCACAGCAGAGTGGAGGCTGAACTTCATTAAGCATAACTTATGAAAGGAATCTGGGGTGGAACAGATTTCTTGCATTCATTAGAACACCTATTTTATAACGAAAACTGATGAAAAAAACAACAACAATAATGATATTAATAAATAAGAATGTATGTTCTTTTATTATGAAATTTTCAGTTTTACTGTACGTTCTGTGATGGCGCCTGTCAGTCAATTATTGGTTTACTATGTAACACCCCAGGGTGAACCTGTCAGTGACGTTATCAGTTTTGATGTCAAGTTGCTCAATCATCAGGTAATTGACGTCTTGTTATTTGTTAAAATCTTCAAACCACGGAAATATTTAATAATTGAACCCGGCGCCTCCACCATTTTTAAACATGTTTATTGTTTTGGCAGGTTTATGTTAATTTAGAAGAACGAGAATGGTGGTTGCCGGGCCAATCTTTAGATTTGGAAGTTGTAGCCGAACGTTCATCACTTGTCTGTCTATTAGGCGGTCGTTCTGGTGGAAATGGTGATTTAAAATTCGATCCACGAATTAGGTAAAGTGGAACGAGTAGAGAGCGAAAAAAAACCATCCGAAAATTCAATTTAAATTCCATTAATTCTAATACAGTTATATTTTTAAAATTAAAGTGAAGAACATGAATCATCTAGTGTGGATGGTGAAATTGATTTTCTCGAAGCTGGTGTTTCATTTTTCCAACGGCAATGTATAAAACGTGGTAAATCCGGTATTTCGGCAATCTCTTATCGACAACGTGGCAGCGGTGCTGGTCCATCGAATCGTCGACGACCACCTGAAAGTCTTGTTGGTGGTGCACCATTCGATCAACTGTGGTTGTGGAGATGTTTCAATTATTCGTAAGTTTCAAATAGTTTTTGGTTGAAAGCTTCAAGAACTTTTCGATAAAACTTGTTTGTATTGATAGTCGTAAATTTAGTCTTAATCAACGATTCGTGGCATGTTTTCACGATCAAAACAGATATATCATTGTAAATAGTGCTGTCGAAGCATATAGGAGATGGCACACATTTTCGGTTCGTAGTACAGGTCCTTTCGAAATTAAGCTGGCACACAAACACAAAACCGCAAATAAGGAGGACACACAAATTTCAAGAAGATGGTAGAGAATTATTAGATGTAAACCATAGACGGATGTGGTCGCATAAATCCAATAGCGCTCCATTTAATGCTTTAATCGGACACATTGGACTGTAAACAGACGACGATAGTTGTAATAGTTGAATTTCTAAATGCATACTGTTCAAATAAATTTTATTTAAATAGGCAATGTCCTGTGACCGGGAATGTTCTTTGAATGCCACAAAGAGACATTTGGTGAATTTACAACATTTCAAGTATCTATTTCGATAAATTATACCCATCCCATTTTCTCAACTAGTTGTCCCATTTTACTAAAATACTAGAAGATGCAACAAAATTGAAAATCTTTAATACTTCAAACGGTAATGTAAATTGAAAACTGCCAAGACCATGAAGGAACAAACTGAATTAAAGATAAGAATTCCGGATATTACAAATCACGCTCTTCGCTTTTCCTACAGATTTTTTCCTTTATTTATATTCTGATAACAACAAAAATTTAACGCGACAGGTGAACTGTACAAAATTTCCCTGATAAAACGTCTAATTCAAAACAGAACAAAACTCTTATCTTTAAGATAATTAAAACGAAACAATGTATAGAATAATCTAGAATAATTTACAAGTATATCTCTATTTCCAGGTCAGAAATAGCGTCAACCGGATTGACAATTTCAGCACCACAGGAAGCCGGCAAATGGTCATTGTGGGCATTGACTGTATCGACAACAAATGGTCTACGTTTCTCATCACCTGTTACAATACAAGTTTTCCGTCCTCTACAAGCCGAATTCCATCTACCACCAAGTCTACGTGTTCGTGAAACATTGGAAGTAGATATTAAAATTGGCAACAATATCAATTCTTGTATGGATGTAAGTTTAATTTAGTTTTCATTACGGAAATTTAATGCAATTCGATTTAATATATAGAAGATGATTATTCAGCAAGCGTCTCATTAACATTTAAATATTCATACATTCATTTGATCGTTGAACTTGATATCGTTCCGACTATGAAGATCGTGTGTCTTGGCCGTAAGGCCGTTAGAAAATTAATTAAACCTCGAGGGCTTTGGAAAATTTCTCTAGGCGAGGCGTAAGAAAATTGTGTTATTCTACCTTTTCGTTTACGTTCTTCTAATTAAATGAAACAAAAACCTGTTATAGACCGTACATTTACGTATATTGAAGTTTTATAAAAGCAAAAAAGAGCTTTTAACGGTTCAAATTTTCAATTGAAATCGATACTTTTTCGATTTTCAGGTAACCGCATTGTTGGCATTAAGTGAAGGTGCACAATTTCTAAGCAATGGTTTATTGTACGTTACGGAACGTTTACGTTTAGGACCTCATGGGGCCACTTCACTTGTTGTACGCCTACTGGTCACCACTCCAGGCTTAAAAAACATGACCGGTAAAGTTTATAATAAAACAATAAAGTTAAAACCAAAACGTTAGAAGAACGAAAAAGGGGGATGAGAAAGAAAAAACAATTCTCCCTAACTTTAATTAATTTCATCAAACTTTTTCCTTTCTCTTGCGTACTTTTATTTCTACCGCGACAATTCAATTAGTTCGTGTTTTTATACGAACAAGATGATTATAAATTTGAGTTTTCTACAAAGACGACAACAACAACGAGCACAAAGTGAAAAAGAACGGTTGTATATTTTATCGTTCAACTTTTCCATGTTGGTTTGCTGTTGATGTTGAATTTTTCTTGTAATGGCTGAAAATTACCAGATTTATTCCATTAACTAAAAAAACCGGTGTTGTTTTTGTTATTTCTATATTGTTCACAACATAAAATCGTTATTAAACCAAAGCGAATAAAGTTAAGAGATATAAAATGAATAGACGTTGAGAATCTTGGTATTTTTCACAGGATGATCTTTTAGAAATCTGCAAATAATGACATGTTTCCGGGCAATCTGCCAAACTATAAGTGGACCAGACCTACTAAATTCCAACAATTCCATAATTTACACTTTTCTATTTCGTTTTTTTTTTTCTTCTACTTATCTAGTTGAAGTTAATGGTTATACGAGTCCATCGTGTGAAGGTGCCGACAATCCGGCTAACACAACATTAGCTGGTGCTGTTTTAAGATCGGCAACATTAACCGTCTATCCAGAAGGTGTAGTTCGTACTGATACAGAAAGTGCTTATTTTTGCGCCAATGGTAGGTTTAAATATTACCAATTGATTTACAATTTTTCTATTTGATTATCTTCTAAGAAAATCTAGCAATTTCTACACCAGACAAATATAAATATGAATGGATAACAGCACCACGTAACCATGAAGGTATAATCTTGGAAATAAAATCGGGACTATCGAATCGAATCGGTCCAATTCATGTGGTATTTGCTGAAACTCGTTCACCGTCCGATCGGATGTATCGTTTAACAATTGCCGATATTGATAATACGATTACCTGGATAGGACGCGGAAAACACGGTTTTTTCAATTTCCAATTCAATATTTCTTTTATATTTATTTATTTTTGTTGTGTATGTATAAATGTAGGTTATGGGGTACAATTGGCCCGTATTGATACACCTGATATACTTTCCCGGGATGAGTGGCGTACATTCTGGATTACATGGGAGAAGAATACGATAACGTTTGGTAATGGATCGATTCCACATAATAACACTTTACTCAAGTGGCGGATGGATAAGAAAATTAAAATACAACAAATCGGTTTCAATTCACCATGGGGCAATTTGGCCGAATTTCGGTAAATTTATTTTATTTATTTTAGTTTTGTTACTTTCGTTAATTATATCATCAATCTTCAACTATTAACAAAGTATCACTTAAATGTTATGGAACAAATGGATGGATAGATGGTAGTGTAACCGCCCTTCGAGTGTTATAAATAGACGGTATCATATTTCTATACGGATAAATCATTACGATTAAATTCATCCATCAAGGTTAATTGCTATCTATTTCTATTGCTGTTATATAAGACAAAGTATTTGATCGTTTCGATCATTAATCTACTAAAACATATATATCGATATTGTAGAAGAATTCCGGTTTAATTTTACACTTCATTTATTTGATGTTTCCTCTTTTCTAACTATCGTCTGGAATTGATAGATGTCCCCTATTATTCTTCTATTGAATTCACTAATCACAATTCAATTAATTTATTAATATTTCTAGTATTTGGAATTTTAATGAAGAAGCCGGTTTCTCACAAGTACTCCATTTAGATACACCAAAATCGGTAGTACCCGGCTCAGAAACCGGTAAATTAACAATATCAGGTGGTTTATCATTACCAACAATAAACAATAATGATAAGAAGGAACGTAATGATGGTCTTTATGCTACTTTATCATCTCTAACACCAATACTAACATTACAACATGTTGGCAAGAATATTAATGTGACCGAACGTTTACGTGTCTTACAAAATTTACCTGGTAGTGTGAGTATGTTTTTGTTAATCCTTCATTATCTTTGATGAAACAACAAACAACAACAAGTTTACCTATAAACTCTACTATCTAACAAGAAACTCATAATACGCGAAACTTGTTGTTGTTATAAAGATGATTTTCATTGGCTTTAAAACAATGCATCAAGAATATCAATTTTGTTGATGAATTAAATATTTGAGAATACGCGAATTTCTTTTACAGATCCAATCGATTTTATCATATCGTAAAATGGATAATTCATTTAGTGAACATCAAATGTTAGGCAGTCATAGTGCAACAGTTCAAATTTTAGCTGCTTTAACAAAAGTCCAAACATATTTCAATATAGATCCGGATTTAATTCAATCAATAAAACGTTGGGTACAATTACGACAAGAGGACGATGGTCATTTTACACCATTACCTGGTGATATTAAACTAACAACAAATCATAATGATAGACAAGAAAATCTAACAACAAGCCAACAATTATTTGAGAATATTATTGAAATAACTGCAGAAACTGTAATAACGTTGTTTGAAATCGGTGTGGAGAATGATGTTGATTCGGATACGTTACAAAAAGCAAAAATTTATCTAGAAAATTGTTTACCAAAATTACAACAACCTCAAACAATAGCATCAGTTACTTTAGCTTTATTATTGATGCGTAGTGCAACATCATCATGGGCAATTGAAAAATTACGGAATATTTCAACAACTGAAGATGGTGAATTTGGTTGGTCGTATTTCCAACAAAAACTCGATGCAGCAAATTGGCTATATGAAACCGATAATGATAAAATTTTAAAACAACATCCATTAACAATAACAATCGATGAATATAAAGCATCATTATATTCATTACAAATATTTTGTATAATTGGTGATTTAAAATTTGCGGAAAGTTGTGCTCGTTATTTATTTTATCGTTCACATATGTTGGATAAACATCCCGAAATTATCTATCAAACAGTTAAAACGTTCATCGATTATGATACGTTAGTAAAAGATCGACATCGTTCTTTAACAATATCTTTAGCAACTTCCGGAATGGAATTAACCGATACTTTAATATTAAAACCGGAGCAACCATCACAAATTCTACATTTGCCAAGTTTACCAACTAAAGTTTTCATCTACGCTACTGGAGCTGGTTGTGCAACAATTCAAGTACGTATATCAAAATTCTAAAGACTTTTTTTAATTATTATTATTATTATTATTGAAAACTCCTTTTAGGGTAGAGTTTCTTATTCAACATATTCTGTTAGAAATAAAACACCACTATTGGAGATATCATCGAATGTTGTTGAAGAAATTCTACCCGATCGTAGTTCTGTTGAAGAGATTGAAGGTAAATTGCCGATGTTAAAAATGAAAACTTGTTTCCTATGGAAAGGCCAACAACCATCTGGTGTTTTACGTATGGAAATTGAATTATTTTCCGGTTTTGAATTATCAACAACATCATCACCACCACAATTATTATCAACAATAATTAATGATAATAATTTAATTGAAATGCAACACGGCTATCATAATAATCATTTATGGTTTATATTTGCTAATATAACAACAATTTGTCCTATATGTGTACAATATATAGCTAGGAATACATTTATAATTACATCATTACGTCCAGCTTATGCGACAATTTATCCGAGTGGACGACAAGATTTACGAGCGGAAATATTCTTTCATACGAAATTCGGTAGTAATTTATTAAAATCGATAACTGATGATGATTTAATTACATGGTTTGGTGAAACGAAGAATATTGATGGGGAAATAATGGCAATACCGGAAATTTGTCAAATACATAAAGATGCAACAACTGATAGTACACTAATTGCTACAACAAGTAAAACTAGTGAATTTTCAATTGCACCATCACAAAAATTGGAAATTTTAAGTATTGCCACTTATACAATTAATGTTGATAATAATTCGGTTGTAAATGGGAGTTTAACTAAAAATTTAACTGAAGATAAAATGATTGAAAACAATCTAATACCGGATGATCAGTTGGAGAAAATTAATGATAATGAGACTTTCATTGAAACAACGACAATTATTCAACCGATAATAACAACGAATAAATTGATCGAAAAGGTGATTATCGGTAAGAATCAATCATTACCGAAACATATAAATAAAAAAATTGATAAAATTGCATTGCCACCAATAAAACTATTGGAGAAAATCCAGAAAACTACAGAAGATCCCCCAATAACTTTCCCACCGGAAAATAAAAACGATCAATATATTTTATTGGATAAAGAAGAATTATGGGGTATGTTAAAGGAGGTTGTTAACGATCAATTAAAGAAAAAACAAAAATTAACAACATCTACAACAATTTCAAAAATAGCCGATGGCGAGAAATTACGCAGTCAAGGTTTTACGTAATTTATTCGATTGAATTACACGAATTGATAAATAAAAAGCGTTGTGAGTATGGTTTTTATTTGTAAAAATTTTGTAAATAAATTGAAACAACCATCGATCTATATACAAAAAAAACAACAACAAAAAAACCCAAAAAATACTTGTTAGCAATATTGTACAAGTGTCTTTTCGGTCACAAAAATCAATTACAATCAAGTCACATTATTTATTAATTATTATCGAAAGAATTAAACAGAATTTAAATTGTAGTTAGAATTACAACTGCCTTGTGTAGTCTTGTAAATTTCGATAGTTTACAATTATCATAAAAGCAAATACACCGTGTCCTAATGGAAAGTATCCTTTAATCTTTCCTGGTACAATTTTGTTGAAACACTAATTGAATCGTGTAAATAATATTTGAACAGAATTATCCGCCCATTTTCCGTGAATTTTAACAAAAAAACTCGCTACAACTCAAATATACAATCGGAATTTTTGAATTGAATCAAGGTTGTTATTGTAAAAGTACTGGAAACAGTTCGTTTATATTTGTTCAAAATTATCGACTGTATTTGTTGTAGTCTATCCCTTATTGTTTTTAGATGTGCCAAATTTCCGATATTTTGGTTTATTTCGGAGAGCCAAATTAGAGTAAAAATCCGATAATCGATTTAAAAATAATATAAAAATTTTAGAGAAATGTTGCCAATTGTAGAACAATTAGTGATGTAATTAATTAAGCACAACAATTTGTAGTTTTACCATTTTAGTGGCCAAACGGTAAACATCGAAAAATTCGATTAATATTCCCATCAAAAATAGTTTGATCCTATGTAAATAGATTTTTAATTTCGTATAGGAAAATTTAACGAAACAAATCGTAATTGTTCTATGTGTTTGCTAAATATTTTGCACAAATCTGATTTACATATTCGTTAATACACAAGCACACTTAAAAAACACTGCTCACAATTATTAGAATTATAAGAAGAATATTTTCTCAAAAGATATTTGCTTAAGCCATTAAGGGGGAAATAATTAAAACTATAACACAAGAAATGTTGTAATATGCATTTTAGCTCTATTTTAAATACAGAATTGTATTTCATGTCATATCAATGTTGTATTTTATGTTTATTAATAACAATTCCAATAAATATTGATTTTTTACAAATAAAAAACTTAAATCTACCATAACATCGATTCGATTTCGATATTTTCTAAATTATAAACAACACGAAATTTATATGGCATTAAAACGCCTTTAAACCACCATCATATCTTATCTGTTAATTTATAATTAGATTTATAAGTTGTATAACTACCAGTACTAGCGTACATATCGTTACTGAACGCGTTAATTGGTGATCTTCTATGATAAGTATTCTCTTTTATTGCTTCTATATTTCTACGTGATTTCTCTTTAATTTCTTGTTTATATTTGTATAAACGTGTACATGTCAAGATCGTGCTTAATAAAACCATAAATTCAATTAAAACAACAATTAAACCGATACCTAAGAAGATTAGGTAGTGTTCGCGGTACCATTGTTGAATATGCTCATTGCAGCCCTTAAATTATCCAAAAAATTAACAAATTCGTTGAATTTCAGGTATTTACCTCTAAATGACGATAGCCTTCATGTCGATTTCTCTCCAATGCTTGACATAATGTTGTATTAATAGGTTGCGGATTCATATAGGATTTAATTGTGTTGTAATTTTCCAATTTACAACAAGTTAATGGTATCGCTAATGACGGTCCTAAGGCCTGTAAACGCCATAATGATGTGTCGTATTCGTTCGCCGATTCAATAGCACAACATTTAAACTGTTGAAGAATTAAATTATAAATAAATTAACCGTTAATTGACATTAATTAGCGGACTAAAGTGGGTCTATTGTAGGAATCTAGTTTAGTACTTGTATGGAATTGAGGTTGATTTAATTTGAACAAATTCTCACCCAAGTCTGTGCCAAATCGAAAGCTGCAGTGAATTGTTCTTGTCCATCAGTACCATAGTTCCTTTGTAAATTTCTAGTTAATTCAATCGAATCGATACCTAAACCTAAACAATTAGGCCACACTAAAGCGATAATATAAATGGCACATTCACCAATCAACATCAATATAATCACTAGAAAATACTAAATAAAAATCAATTAATATTGTTGTAATTATAATTATTGATATTTACAATTGTTAATAGGTAATAATTGTGTAAACAAGAGGCCCAACAGCCTAAAATCCCGGTTGTTGCCAATATTAAACCGATTGTAGCTAAACCGATAGCAATATAGAACAGTATCGGTTGGGGCATTGTTGATAATAATGGGCCAGTTGTTAATAATTTTGATAATAGAATACGTTCTGTATCGAATAATATCAACATACCGATCGTTATAAGAGAGAAACCGCACGCCTACAAACAATTTTAAATGAATCAGTTAATTCATCAAACTAATTAAATTCTTACCAATAGTAGCAAATTACAGATTGATAGAATAATTTTACTGCTCATTAACGAAAATATTGCCATAATTCTTGTTATTGTTTATATAAAAATAAGAAGAGTTAACACTCAACTAAGTAGAGACATACTGTTTTAAAACTGGCCACCTTCTTTATTATTGTTATTAATTTATTAAACCATTTTACTTATTACTCATACAGTGTACGTGTATAGAATCTTTGATAAAACAGAATTGAAATAACGATAGAGGGAAATTTTTTATTCTGTTGAAGAATTTAGACAAAGAGACAGGAAGGAAATTGTACTTAGCAGAGCATAAAAAGAAGTGGGGTTTATATAAAAAAATTATAATTATAAACTTATTATTTAATCGCATCTCTATGTTCATAAATGTAAGTTGAATTTTTCGAATTTTAATCCAATTTCAATTGTAGGTAATAATTATTTGATGCGATAATTTCTAATTATTGAGAATTAAGAGTGATATTGGGGTTAGAGGTAACAGATTTTACAGGATACAGGGTCCAGTGATTGCGTTCTCTTTACAAATTCTAAATCACAAATTCAATAGTTATTGTTTAGATTGTCGGAACAAATTGGTTGAGATTTTGAAATATTCCCCCGAGTTTCGTCCATTTCGTTTAACTAAACGGCAAATAATCATCTAAAGCTTAACATTTAATATTGTCTATTGAAACTTTGATTCAATTAAAACTATTTCTATCCATTTTTGCTTCATAATCTAACAAATAGTTTTATAACTACGATTACAATTTAAATAACCCGCTCTTTAAAGACTATATTACCATCTAGCGTCAACCTTAGCAACTAAATGATATGTAATTTCATAACTAGATGGCCCTGTCTAATTGTCAACAAACTGCGCAAGTGCAATCTAACGAATGCTACGAAGAAAGACCACTTTTATCTAGTGTATTTTGTGTTTCCTATATTGGTACGTATTTAATCATTTATTTATATATTGATACGTATAAAATTGCATATTTTCATTATAAGTTATATAAAATTGATAAACAAATAATAAAAGTTATTTATTTGTATGATTTTTTCCATTTTAGATGCGTTTTGGTGTAAATGGAATTGGTTTTGAAAACCACAAGTTAGCTTTCTCGACTAACTCTCTGTAGCGCGCTTGCGCGTCATAAATTCACTGCTACCAACCTAAATCAAAATGTCAATTTTGTCGTTTTCTTAGTTTCACAAAGATCATTAGAAGAAAGTTATATTTATTAATAAAATTTTTCAACAAAACACAATATTGTTGGAAAAGTTGGAAAATAATTATAAAAGCAAATTGGGGTGTATCCAAATTGGAGAGAAGAACAAAAGAAGTTAATTTAACCTCAAAAGTCAACATAACCTAAAAGCTGTCAACGTTAAGAAAACGTTGACGAAAAAATGAAACGATTGGAAGAAAAGCAAGATAAATTAGAAATTAAACAATTTCATGTAAGTTTGATTATAATTCTATCGAAATTTTGCAATAATAATTGTATTTTCTACATAGTTGACAACAAATTTTGGAGAATATCAAAGCTATAATGATTGGAAAATATCATTTTTAAATATCGTTCTCGAATCAGTAATGGTAATGATATTAAATTATAAGAGAGCAAAAAGAAGAAAATTTCGATAAATCCAAGTAATTATTGATTGAATGATGGTAAAATAATCGTAATTATAAATCAAATTGTAAAGTGATTGAGTGTTGAAATTGGATTGAATCGGGTACTTCTGTGGTATATTTTAGAGCCGTTGTGCTGATCAGTGGTAGTCTGTGGGTATTATTGCTACATTCGGAATTACACAAAACTCCTGTAAGTTTTAGTGTCTACTCTAGAAAAAAATTGTGAATTTTCATTGAATTCATTTCTAGGATTAAGCACAATTTTTGGAGGTGGCAAGACTGTTATCAAATTTACACTAAATTACAACTAATAATGGACAGAGTTGTACTGAAGATATTGATGAGAATTGTAATCGGAAAGATGGTGTTTTCTAAGAATTTGATGAAGAAATACTAGAGATGTAGTTTAAAATGTTTAATCAATTTTCAACCGGCTTGTGTTAAAATTGTATACATTTCTGATTGAAATTGAATAGTTTTATTTGCGTGTTCGAATGTCCGAAAAGTCAACTTTAACACAAGCACTGTGGAAATTATTGAATTTTATTAATAACTATTGTAAAATAAAAAATTTGTAATGCTCGAAATAGCACGATAAAAGTACATAAGCTTAGGCAACATAACATACATGTGAACAATGTGTATATTGTGTTGCCTATTTCAGGTATACTTTGGCGGTCTTGTATTTTTTATAGTATGCAATGTTTATTAATAAGTTGAACCGTTCAAATGTTGACAACTTAATATACACGTCAGGAAAAATGTGTATATTGTGTTGTCTGCTTTACAATTATAATTTTCTACTTTTAGTGATGTTTACAATTTTTAATTCCATGAAGCAATGTTTCTTGAAATTTTATTAAATTGTTCGTGTTGAAGTCAAGCTATGCTATTTGTTGTTGTAGTAATTGTAAATTATAGTTTACAAATGAGTATATTTTCTATATTTATAATTAGATGTACATATTTAAGTAACAAAGCTGTTGTTTTTTTTCCCTGAATTCTTTGTTTTGGTGGTAGAAATCAAATAAATCGTAGAATCTTGGTAACTACGTCTTAAAAATTGTGGCCATTGTTGCCAAATTTCTTAAAATTCTCTAAATCTACGGAATACCTCTTATCGTCTCCTAATATCCTAATATAAAAATCTCAACAAAAATTAGGAAATTTTAATTTTTCTAAATTTTGTTGAAACTTTGTATTAGGATATTAGGAGACTATTGGAGGTATTCCGTAGATTTAGAGAATTTTCAGAAACATGACAACATTGCAAAAATTCGAGAACTATTTTCAATGGCAACGTTGCCAAACTTTTTAAAATTCTCTAAATCTATGGAATACCTCCAATAAACTCCTAATATCCTAATACCGAATTTTACCGAAATTTAGAAAATTTCTCAAATTTTATTGAAACTTCGTATTAGGATATTAGGAGAGTGTTGGAGGTATTCCGTAGATTTAAAGAATTTTAAGAAAGATGGCAACACTGCACAACGCTGTAAACTTTTTTCAACGGCAATGTTGCCATATTTCTTAAAATTCTCTAAATCTACGGAATACCTCCTATAGTCTCCTAATATCCTAATACCAAATTTTACCAAAGTTTCAAAAAAGAATTTGATGCGAAGCTGTCATTTAAAATAGACCACTATTCACTTACGGCGTTGCCATATTTCCTGAAATTCCTTAAATCTACTGATACCGAGTTTTACTGAAAAACCTGTTTCTCAGGGTTGAAATTCGCAATTAAGAAATGTTTGAAATTATACTACACAGGAATGGATATGAAACGAAGTAGAATGTCAGTTGTTTTGTTTATTTTAACTTCGATTATATGCCTAATTACAAAAATAATTTTAAAATTGCAATATAGGCAACACAATATGCTCTGATGTGCATATGGTATTGCCTATATTTTTGCATGTTTACACTTTACGTTATATGCATTAGATGATTTACAAAAATTGCATTTTTTTTTTACTATTACATTATACTGTATGCGCGACGCAGTTCGTTCATAAATACTGTAAAGTTGTAGTACATTTACCACTTAAAAGAACAAATAATTGAAATTATTAGATAGGTCCAATTGTGTAAATCAATTAAAGAAAAATTCGCTCAATAGCAACACCCTTACAGTAATTTAAAACACGGGCCGCACCTTCCAAATATTATGACAGTATTATTATTAAAAGATTTCGAAAAATTTAAACATTCAATTAAGTATTTAAGACATTGCGAAGCAATGAAGAGAACAACGATTCAAATAACCTGAATTTCAACACTACTTTCCCTATTCAATAATAATCAACGTAGAATACGCCATCTAAACCAGCCCGTAAACATACCATTTGTTGTCTAATATCTTTGTTGATCTGTGTGGAAGTCGAAACTGTACGATTTAGGCTCTATAACAAAAAGAACAATTAGCAATTAGTTGTTTCGCAATAAAATTACCCACATGCATACCTTATTTCTCTAATAATCAATAAGTGCCGCAACTTCATCTGTTTTATAAGTTTCATCAGTTTTATGATATATCTTTATCGAGATCTTCAAAAGTATCATTATCATCAATTTTGTGACTTCTGATTGCTTCATTAAAATCCTCCTTTTAATATATCAGCTCCGATAGCTGACGAAGAACCTTCAAAGTCTCTACGCTAAACATAGTCGACAATAGCGATTTCCTTACAAATTACCAAGGCACATATCAAACGGTATTTGTTTCCGGTACTCATAAACCGAATTTTCTTGGTATATGTAATGATTCAGGATGAATATAAGAATACTGCTAACTCTAGAAATCAAATTAATGAGAATTAAAGAGCTTTTAAGGAAAGAATGCACAATAAGACTTACTACTTATCGTTTCTTTGGGGATCTATCGATGATTTTGTATTTTAGACGTGCGGACAAAAATTGAGGTTATGTTCCTTTTTAAGGTTATTTTCTATACATTATAATTTTATTGCCATTATAATTGTCTCATAATTAATTCCTTCTTTACTAATGTTAATTCCAAAGTTAAATCGTCCTTATTTACACTTTTAATTGTTGTTAAAGTTATTTCACTATGATTAGGTTATCTACAAAAATCAACAATAAAATAATTTAAAGTTAAATATAAAATTATAAAAATACAATACCTCATCATTTACTAATTCACCAATACCATTTTCAATTAATTAATTGATCAAAAAAGCCGAAATTAGAGACAGTTTATTAAAAATTCCACAAATTTCTCTTCAAGGATGGACATTTCAATTCGTACTATTTTCCCCGGAGTGCGCTCACAAAATTTAGTTGATAATTTAGCCACTAGATGACGCCCGTTTTTTCGTTTGAATTTTCAAATATGGAAGGTCATCACTGTTAATATATTGACAATGAAATTATTAAAATTAAAGATTATTGTGGTGTTGATAATTTTGAACCATTTCTAGCTGATTAGAGCTAATTCTTTTGTTGTCTCGTAAATTCTGCTGTACTCATGGTAATTGATAACAGAAATAATGATAAATAAGGATCGATTATAAGTTCAAATAGAAAATGTAAACTAATATTAATTTATATAAATACAAATTTATCAAATCCAGTGTTTACATTTTTGATAAATATTTTAAATGAAGAACAGGAAACCTGATAACTACGGTTATTTTTCATTCTATAACCATTAACAAAGATTGATGTGTTGTGATTTAATAGAAAATTGTAGAATTGTTGTTAAAAATGAGAAATTGGTAAGTTTTAGATTAATTCTCTGATTTAATTTTGTCAAATTTGTTACAATCTTTTACTTATAGGTCAGCCAATTATTTATTTGTGGTAATTTTCGTTTCTTGTTTAAAATTATCTTTGGAATCTTGTGAGTTTATTCGACATTACTTCCCACCGGCTATGGTTTGTAGAAATTTGATAGTTGATGACGTGCAAATTCTTACTGAAAACTTTCGCCGTTATAGTTCTGTTAGTTTTAGAATAGAAATTAAAGATAGTAATTTAACAGAATTAACACCTCATATGTTCAGCTCTTGGAGATTTAACAACTATTTAGATTTACAAATCTCTTCGTCAAATGTACAAATCATTCACGATGAAGCTTTCGCTGGTTTAAATTTGCAATTACTTGATCTTCACAATAATACAATCATATCTATAAATAAAAATGCTTTCAATAAGTTAGAGCGAATGTACACCTTAGATTTAAGTTACAATGAAATTAATAAAATCGAAGATGGTACATTTGAAAACTTGAATGATTTAAGAACACTAAATTTGAAAAATAATAAGATTGTAGATTTTAATAAGAACGCCTTCGTTACTCCCAAGTATTTGGAAGTTTTGGATTTAAGTTATAATGAAATTAATAAAATCGAAGATGATACATTTGAAAACTTGAATAACCTGAGAACACTAAATTTAAAAAATAATAGGATTGTCGATTTTAATAAGAACGCTTTAGTTACTCCAAATCTTTTGGGAGTGTTGGATTTAAGTTATAATAACTTGTTAACTTTCGATAT